>JAJAGP010000025.1:1245259-1412759 GCA_025084515.1 Ancistrus triradiatus
AGCACTGCCTGTTTTTAGGAAGGCCTCAGGTGTGCATGCATTCTCCGTTTAGATTACTTAAGGTTCTACTTTGTGCTGTTGCTAGGCAGGATTTCAGGACTATGCTCCTAGATCTGTGAGCTTACCAATTGGATCTGAATACCTAAAAGGTAAGGTAGATTAGGGTTGGTCGAACCTACTGTGACTCTTTACTACCTCTTAGTGCAGTAATGCAGCTGTAGTGCACTACATATCAGATAGGAAGCCATTTCAGCTTAACCACAGGGCCCAGCTACTTGACTATTTCTTAGAAACATAATGAGTGCTTGTGTCTCCTTAATTTTGAACCATTTAAACTAAAAGCTCTTCCATAAAAGAATCGGAAGCTACACTTAACTGGAATTGCCTCAATTTTGGAAGTCTAGTACACATTAGAGAAATTCCTTTCAAAGCCAGGAGTGTGACAGGGGACAGGCTGTAGTGTATACCTGTTCTTGATAATGGAAACTGAAATTCTTTGTAATCTTGCCAAGTGAGAGTCAGAAAAACTGTTTTCCTTATACAGTTCGGTTATTTCCTTGTAAATGTTTCATTCTCGCAAACACAAAAAGGTGGGTGAGAAAGTAAGAGAGAGGACAGGTTGTTATTACTAAACAGTTATTCCACATCCATGACGTTGACTATGAGAACCTACAATTCACTTAGCCATGCTGTAATGAGATAATCAAAGCTATTTGTTAGTACTGACTGACTGTCTCTCTCCCTCTCTCTATATTAAAATACAACCAGAAAATACAGTAAATTTGTATGCAGTACTAAAAAGATGAGAAACAGCTTCTATGTGCTACAGTGGGAAGTATTACCCCTTAGAGTTGAGCTATAGCAGGATCTGGGAGCTTCATCGGGATGCCAAGTTGCCCCTTCTACAATCTGAAGAAGCTTGATCAGAAATGGCCTTTTTGGAAGGGTAGCAGCCAAAAACCACGTTTTGTAAAGGGAACAGGGTGAAAAGGCTAAGATATACCAAAACACACAAAGATTGGAATGAAGATCAGTTTGAATGAGGATTAAGCTGTGACGAACCCAAGTTACAAATACTATATATGGTCAGTATGCCATTGCTAAAACAACAGATCTATTGGTGACCTAAGACTTTTGCACAGTACTGTATATGAGACATTTTTATTTCCTATTATATTTCTTACGACACTGATCAGATAGACGTTAAACAGCGGAAACCTGGACTAGATTATTACAATCACAGTAGTTTCTATTGTCTATGCATTTTTATCTGTTAAAAATGCTAGAAATCGAAACTGAAACTCTGTGAAAACTTTCCAAGATGGTCTTTTCAGCAAATTTGCTTTCACTTCACTTTCATGTAGAGAATTCCCCATCTATCTAGACAAATGCAATAATGCATTTGTTGTACTAAAAGCATGTGATTGCATTGTGGTATTCCATAAAATCGGTATCATTGCAGGTCAAGTTATTACAGGACTGTGCTTGAGCATGATCTCCTTACTTACTTACAGTTTTTTGCTCTCTGTCAGGGTGAAGATGACGTATGCCAGCGACAGGCTGAATAAAGATGTTATCAGGCCAATGAGGGGTCGCTTGGTCGAAATCCTTAAAGCGACTGAGCTGGTACCTCACTTGTCCTGCCTAACAAGATCTGATACGGTAAAAGCCCACAAAACACTTATAGACGTTTGTTGGTCAGATGCAGAATAATTTCCCAGTGATTGTAGTAGCGATATGATATGCAGCTGCTACATACTGTGTAACTTACTTTTGCTTGGTCCTGATTGTTCTGCAGGAAGAGATACAGGCTAGAAAACTAACTGATGGAAACCAAGGTGCTGTGATGATGCTGCTGGATAACTTGGTCAGGAGAGAGAAATGGCCAGAGTGTTTCATCAAAGCACTACGGCTGTGTGAACAAGAGAGTGTGGCTGACGAGATCCAAGAGGCTTATGACAGAATAAGAGGAATCAGTAAGACAACTTGAATCACCTGGCACTAACCTAACAGCAGCAAAAAATGCTGGCCTGCATGTTGTAGGAAAACAATGAATCCTGTCAGGTTCTGAAAAACAGTGGTACCTTGGTTCTCAACATTAAGTCGTTCCAGATGACATTATATGCATGAATGGAGTTGTATTTGTATTCTTAATTATTAGAAATACATTAAGCACGTGGTTGTCATTGCTTTCCTCTTTGGCTGGCCGTCATCACTAACCTTCTTAGGACACATGACGTATTTGGATGTAAAAACACCAAAAATTAAAAGTTTACAGAGGATTTTAGTTCCAGTCTGCACTGAGTTGGGACTGACATGCTCCTGTGTTTTGGCTGGAAAGGGCATACGAGTCACCCGTCTCACTCTCACAAGCTTAAGCAAGTGCACCGAGTGCAGACAGTTTGACTATATACAGTACTATATAGAGTACCTCAGTTCTTGACCATCTCGGAACTCGTCGAATTTGGTTCTTGACACATTTTGACTCGCAAAATTTGTCCCGGTTCTCTCTGTTTGCTCGGTACTTGGTGCACTTGCTTAAACCTGTATCAGTCGAGCCATGAGACTCGTTTCAACCAAAACTCGATTCATGATTCAGTACATAGTGATTCAGATTCACAACAGTCTTGAGCTCCACTGTGTTTCGTGTGTTTTTCTTTATTTTTAATGAAATTTCCTAAAATGGTTAGTAATGGCAACCAAGCGAAAGGAAAACTGGCTTTCAGGCTGAGCAGGTAGCATTAGCAGCTAGCGCCCTGAGTTCACCAATAGAGTAAGTGTTTTGCTTTTACTTTTCACTTTCAATCCAGCACTCACTAGATTATATGATACTTTCACCGTGTTATTATAAAATAAGCCGTGTGCTAATGATTTTGGCCAACTGTAGGTTGATGTAAGTGTTCAGTTAAGTGTTAATGTGCAATAGGCTCTGCTATGATACTGTATAGACTATATTAAACTTATGGGTTCATGATACATTTAACTTGAGATTTTAGGGAGCACCTGTTCAATACAACTCCATTAATGCATATGATGCCTTATACAGTGTGGATTTTCTGGGGGTCTGGAACAGATTCATTCAATTTACATTATTCCTTATGGGGACAATTTGTTCGGTACTCATCGTTTTCAGTTCTCGACAAGTCTTCTGGAACGAGGTACCGCTGTATACAGTGGTGCTTAAACGTTTGTGAACCCTTTAGAATTTTCTATATTTCTGCATAAATATGAAAAACATCATCAGATTTTTCACACAAGTCCTAAAAGTAGATAAAGAGAACCCAGTTACACAAATGAGACAGAAATATTATACTTGGTCATTTATTTATTGAGGAAAATGATCCAATATTACATATTAGTGAGTGGCAAAAGTATGTGAACCTTTGCTTTCAGTATCTGGTGTGACCCCCCTGTGCAGCAATAACTGCAACTAAACGTTTCCTGTAGCTGTTGATCAGTCCTGCACACCGGCTTGGAGGAATTTTAGCCCATTCCTCCGTACAGAACAGCTTTTCAGTTCTGGGATGTTGGTGGGTTTCCTCACATTAGCTGCTCGCTTCAGGTCCTTTCCACAACATTTCCCATTGGATTAAGGTCAGGGACTTTGACTTGGCCATTCCAAAACATGAAATATTTCTTCTTTAAACCATTCTTTGGTAGAACGGCTTGCGTGCTTAGGGGCGGTGTCTTGCTGCATGACCCACCTTCTATTGAGATTCAGTTCATGGACAGATGGTCCTGGACATTTTCCTTTAGAATTCTCTGATAGAAATTCAGAATTCATTGTTCCATCAATGATGGTAAAGCCGTCCTGGACCAGATGCAGCAAAAACAGGCCCAAACCATGATACTACCACCACCATGTTTCACAGATGGGATAAGGTTCTTATGCTGGAATGCATGGGTTTTCCTTTTCTCCAAACAGTTAACGCTTTTCTTTTAAAATCTGAAAAGTTCTATTTTCGGTCTCAGCCCGTCCACAAAACATTTCTCTAATAGCCTTCTGGCTTGTCCATGTGAATCTGTAGCAAACTGCAGACGAGCAGCAATGTTCTTTTGGAGAGCAGTGGCTTTCTCCTTGCAACCCTGCCATGCACACCCATTGTTGTTCAGTGTTCTTCTGATGTGGACTCATGAACAATAACATTAGCCAATGTGAGAAAGGCCTTCAGTTGCTTAGAAGTTACCCTGGGTCCTTTGTGACCTCACCAACTATACACGCCTTGCTTTGGAGTGATCTTTGTTGGTCGACCACTCCTGGGGAGGGTAACAATGGTCTTGAATTTCCTCCATTTGTACACAATCTGTCTGACTGTGGATTGATGGAGTCCAAACTCTTTAGAGATGGTTTTGTAACCTTTTCCAACCTGATGAGCATCAACAACCCTTTTTCTGAGGTCCTCAGAAATCTCCTTTGTTCTTGCCATGATGCACTTCCACACATGTGTTGTGAAGAGCAGACTTTGATAGATCCCTGTTCTTTAAATAAAACAGGGTGCCCACTCACACCTGATTGGCATCCCATTGATTGAACACACCTGACTCTAATTTCACCTTCAAATGAACTCCTAATCCTAGAGGTTCACATACTTTTGCCACTCACTAATATGTAATATTGGATCATTTTCCTCAATAAATAAATGAGTATAATATTTTTGTCTCATTTGTTTAACTGGGTTCTCTTTATCTACTTTTAGGATTTGTGTGAAAATCTGATGATGTTGTAGGTCATATTTATGCAGAAATACAGACAATTCTAAAGGGTTCACAAACTTTCAAGCAACATTGTATATAAAAATGGATTTCTTATAATTTGCTCTAAATACTCTTTTGCTTTTTTTTCAGGGCAGACAACAGCTGTTTCAACTCCTGTCCGTGGTGCTTCAGCTCTGGTTTCCAGCCCGGCTTCGATTGCTGCTCCTGAATTACCTCAGTCTCCTGCCCCTCCCAGCACTGCTGCTCCTCTGCCTCCAGTCCAAACTGAAGTAACAGTTCCCGCAGCATCACCTCAGAACATCCAACCTGTCAACCCGTTCCCTCTAACTCCATCGGAAGCCCCAGCTCAATCAGCTGCTCCTGCTCGTATCAAGGCTCCTCTTTCCAACGTAACTGACCAAGTCGAAGGCCCTATTGTAGTTTTAGCCCCTGAAGCTCCAGTACTCCCTGATCCAAAACCAGCTCACACTGCAGACCCACGACTGTCAGGCATAGCACCCCATGTAAGACCCAATTCTTCAGTCTCGGCTCCCGAGGCGAGCTCCAGTCCTGAGCATTCAGTCCGCTCCACAGCAACACCAGAGGCGACAGTAGATGCCGTTTCTCCTAACACGCTTCCCAGATCCCTTCCCCACTTCAACAGTCCCTGCACGACGTCCCAGGTTCCTGCTGCTCTTGACGACAGCAGAACCCTTGTGACAGTAGAGGGGCTGAAGCACCCCATCCAGGACACCAATCCTGTCAGTAAACTGCCCGTCCCAGCCCGGAACTCACAGAACAACGCAAGAATACATCAGGTATGAAGAGTTAGCGGCTGTATTTCTGTGATTACAATCCAGTTTTCTGTGGTGTCTCGCTTTCTGGCAGATCTCACTGTCAGAAAGAGGAACGACCATAGCTGACCTGAGGTCTGCGGGGCAAGCTTGGTCCGATAATCACTTTTATGCAAACCCTCATCATTTGAGGAATTATTTACTAGTCTTACAGACCAGCATGTATGTTATTCTGATGGTTATATCATTACCATCTTTCAGTGATGGACAATAACAAAGTAAATGTAATTTGTTACTGTAGTGGGGGGACAAACTGAGGAGTACTACTTTGCAATTTGCACAGGCACACACACTTACTACCGCCATTTACATCTTGTTACAAACAAGTAGCGGAAAGTCGTACACACAAACGAGTAACATACATAACAGAAGTCTCTAAACACATCAACCGAGTTAGAACAACCTCTAGGCCAAACGTGAGCTAGCGAGTTTGATCGGTAAGGTATTGAGCATTCAAGTGAAGGATGGAACTCTGCTCTTTAACTGGCTCGTGAATCCGCAGCAATGATTGGCTTATGTGACGCACTGCACTAGAGCGCAACAAAACAATAATATTAAGCAATTAACATACTGTAGGAGTGTTATAATTATCAAGCCAACTATGGTAATTAGAGTTGGACCATTTGGTCCATAGTCCAGTACCTTAACCGCTAGGCTACCACAGTCCATTGCATATTAACAAATGCTTGACTTTCTTTGCAGACTGAGGCAAGGTCCTTCAGTCCAGTCCCAAAATTCCAGATTCAGGCAACATCTTCAGGAGCTGCACAGGTCTCCCCTTCAGGAGCAGGCCAGGTCTCAGCTTCAAGAGCTGCACAGGTCTCACCTTCAGGAGCAGCCCAGGTCTCACCTTCAAGAGCTGCACAGGTCTCACCTTCAGGAGCTGCACAGGTCTCAGCTTCAAGAGCTGCACAGGTCTCACCTTCAGGAGCTGCACAGGTCTCAGCTTCAAGAGCTGCACAGGTCTCACCTTCAGGAGCAGCCCAGGTCTCACCTTCAGGAGCAGCACAGGTCTCACCTTCAAGAGCTGCCCAGGTCTCACCTTCAGGAGCAGCCCAGGTCTCACCTTCAGGAGCAGTTCCTGGCTCAGTACATCATGTTGCTGCAGATCCTGAAGAATATTTTAGCAAGCCCGGTGTTCTAACAGCAGATCAGACCAGCCGTGTCACTGCATACACTTCGCCGGTGCAAAGAGAGACGTCTGCCTTATGCTCAATCACTTCTGCTGACATAATGATCAGCCGTTCAACCATAGAGCATGTTCCTGAAAATGGCACGGAAATCTCTACACCTGGTGCATCATCCAATCAGAGCAGTGGCAGTCCATCACAAAATACAACTTCCTTTCTTAGGGAGCCAGTGGAGGACCACTATGAGTCGGGTGTACTAACCAACATCGTTCAATTTTCTGAGATGGCATCGGTGCAAGATCTCCACAGTCCAATCGTGGCCGGTAATGCAGTTCGTACCAATAGTCTTAGTCAATCTCTTAGATCTGAAGCTCAGCCCACCGAACGCAACCAGGAAATGCTGAGAAATAACTTTGTCGCCAGTGGGCAGGCTGGTCCTGGATCTGTTTTTTCAGCCCAGGAGACAGGGAATTCCGGCCAGATTAACGCTCCTGAATCAGATAATGGAGAAGAGTGTCAGGGAATGCTGAGCCGCCTTCAGTCAGACCCACGCATTCTAGTAGCTGCAGCTGTTTGTGTGACTGCTATCTTCATGGCCTGGAAGCACAAGTAGTGAAATTATAGTAAATGCCCTGACCTGTAAGTACCACAGCACATTAGCTGGTTCATATATTCTGATAACCCAGTCATTTCCTCAAGAAGCCCATTGAAGGTGTGATGAACTAACCTGGTATTAATCATTGGCAATTCAGGTACATTCAGGACACTCAGTAGAGAAAATCAATGAGAAATGGTATGAATTTGAAAGACTGCAGTTCATTTTAAGCTTTGCCTGTCTGTCTAAAGAACTTTTAACAGTTATCATCGTTTTAACATATCATTTTAACATCGTAGAGACCGTATGGTTTGCTGTTGAAGTGAAATCCAACCTACCCAAGATAACAAAAAAAGCACAGGCTATTAGCAATTCTAAAAACTTTTGACCATTGAATGTACAAATACACCTTCCATCGCCTTTCTGTTAATTAACTGTCCTCTGTAGGCTAAGACCCAATCCAAAATGGTTTCCCATTCTCTACAGCATAATGGCTGCAAGGTAGTGGACTTTGTCGCAATATAAATAAGACTTGTTCTGGTGGTGAGGTTTGCTATTGCCAACTATTTTAATTGATCTTACTTTTAATGTCTTATTTCCAATCTAGGTCAGGTGTAAACTGAAACAAATGCTATTGATTATGTGTAGCTTGGCGAGCCAATCAGTAAACTGTATTTCCTCTGTATTATCTTCAACGGGTCGAGTTCTATGGGTCTTGAAGATTGCTGCTTTTATTATTTTTGAGTGAATTAATATGTCTGTGTTCCAAGGCTTGAAATAATACTCAAAACCATTCAGAACAGCTCAGACAACATGTTTTTTTATATTTTACACCACATATAACCTTGTCAGAATAAGAAAGTGTCAATTAAGATTTATTATGGTAATTGGAATACAATGTAATACAATATATGGACAAAAGTTTTGGGACACCTACAGATTACACTTACAGGAGCTTTTAGGACATGCCATTCTAAAGCCATAGGCATTAATATGGAGTTAGTCCCCCTTCTGCAGCCATAAGAGGTTCCACTGTTCTGGGAACTTTTGTCTGGTTTGGCTAGGTGCTTAATTTTGTACACCTGTGGCAATGAGACGGAATGAAACACCTGAATTCACTGATTAAGAGGTGTGTCCCAATACTTTTGTCCATATAGTGTATGTAGTATTATAATGTTTATTTTATATAAATAGTATACGAAATGTAATTTTGTATAGCTGATACATTAATAAAGATGTCTTAATTAAGAAGTTAATAACGGGAGAGATTAGAATTGTAAATGATTTGGGACTCTTCCTTGTACGACTGAGCAGGTTCTGTGGTTTCAGAGAAACTGCGCAGTAGCACATGGAACGGAGGAATGGGCCAACCTGATCAAGAGTTACCGGAACCATATAGTTGAGGTGATTGCTGCACAATGCTGAAACCAAACGTTCACCTACGTTGGCCACTCAGAGATATGTAATATTGGATCATTTTTTTCACAATAAATAAATGATCAAGTATAATTATCTACTTTTTGTACTTTTGTGAAAATCTGGTGGAGTTATACGTGATATTCATGCAGAAATCTAGAAAATCCTAAATGGTTAAAGGTAAAACTTAGTTTACTAGTTCAGATACAGTGAGGACAGGAAGTAGGACAGTAAAAAGAATGTGGGTTTGTGTCCCAATACTTTTGGCATCCTGGGTTTCTGTCCCAGTACTTTTGGTCACGTGTTTGTGTCCCAATATTTATGGTCACATGTGTGTATATGTGTGAGTGTATGAGTGTGTAATATAATTGGTAGCTGATATGTATGAGTGTGTGTTGTTTGTGTGTTGATGTGGTGTGTGTAGTGTATGTATACGATGCTGTAACAAAGTGCCACTCACAGACACTGGCACTGAGTGGTCTGTGGATGAAATAAGAAAAGTTGCCAGTTGTAATTTGAACCTGAACATTCAGTCAATGCAATTCTGTGGGAGATTTTTTTATATTTTAACTTAAATCTATTAAAAACCATGGTCTGGATTGTCCAAGCTCTAAGAAGGATCAGTGCATTTCATAAGCTGGTAGGTAGAATATGATCCGTCTCCGATGCTTGTGTGTATCAGAACCATCTAATCCTCAATCCTTACCAGCAGGTGGTGGTATTGTGCCAAGCTGTGGATTGCCAACCTCCTTCAACAAACAGAATAAGATGCAAAGGAAGCCTTGAGCCTTACTTCAATCACAGACAGCAGGGAAACATACTGGAGTGCTGACTTATCAAATCCAATTTTACAGAGTTATTCATTGGCGCAGGAAGGCACTGGATTCTGAGCTTTGGTGTCATGTTAGTGTCTTATCTCAGAATGGATGGAAACCTGCAAAAACTGAAGCAGCAAGTGTGCAGTTCCATTGATAAAACCAAAGACAAACTCCACAGATTAGGAGACACCATATGGCGCCAACCAGAACTGGCCTACGAAGAAAGACAAGCCCATGATGCCCTGGTCTGCTTTTTCACAGAGGAGGAAGGATGGACTGTAGAAGCGCACTTCAAACTGGAAACAGCTTTTCGAGCCACGTGGGGACCTGTAGGTGCTTCCCAGGGCGAGTCTGTGGTGAATGTGGGATTCCTTTGTGAGTATGATGCTCTGCCTGCCATAGGGCATGCATGTGGGCACAACCTGATAGCAGAGACCGGAGCTGCAGCAGCGCTGGGCCTGAAGGTTGTGCTGGAGAGCCTGGAGGATTGGCCTTATTCAGTTAAGGTGTGCAAACTCAACCTGTCTACAGGTGTTCTATTTAGAATAATTTCTTGAGAACAAACCTAAAAGGTTTAGATGTGTAGAAAGTTTAACGTCTATCGAAGAGCTGCAGCAGCAGTGGGCCTGAAGATGGCCCTTCAGAGCCTGGAAGAGTGGCCTTTGTGAATCTAGGCGTGCCAATTACAGCCAGAAGGACGTTTTGCCAAAAGCCTGGTTTTCCAGAATCAGAATCAGAGTTTTGGCTGTCAGTTAATGTGTAGAGTGAGGATTATGTGAAGGATTAACTGGCTTGCCATAGAAGTTGCCATAGAAAATGTGCAGTGACTGAGAAAAGGTTGAGAAATGCTGATCTACAAGTATTCAATACCAGTTCGACCAAAAAAACTACAGCTAAGAGCTTGAGAATAAAATTGAGAAAAATATAGTCTGTCCTTGTTATCTTGACCCCGCCAAAATTGAGTTAAATTGCTCACCAGTTAGTGGGACAGTGACCTATTGGCAGGAACTAAATCTATAGACACATTTACAGGAATAGAGCTTGTGTTATGGTGCAGGGAGGTGAAGCCATACATCTCTTGGCGAGAAAATAACTGATGCCACTTTTTCCTTAAGGTTCGAATACCTTCTTTAGTTTAGGATCACAAAATGTACTGGTTGAAACGATTACAGTCGAACACTTATGAAATACTGTCATAAATACAACAGGAAGACACATTGCACTGTCACATAAAAGACAGTTTCTCATTCCATAATCCATCAAGGATCACAGCAGGATCTGAGTCCCTCTTGGCGTAATGTGTTACTGATGGTAGCCTTGTTACTTTGGTCCCAGCTCTCTGCAGGTCATTCATCAGGTCCCTCCGTGTAGTTCTGGGACACAGTTCTCATGATCATTTTGACCCCACAGGATGAGATCTTGCGTGGAGCCCCAGATCGAGAGGAGATTATCATATGGGCTTGTATTCCATTTCTTACAATTGCTCCACAGTTGATTTATTTTCACACCAACCTTGCTTGCATATTGTAGAATTCACTCTTCCCAGCTGACTGAGGGCTACAATTTTTCCTGGTGTCTCAACAGCTCTTTGGTCTTGAGTTTGAAGTCTGACTGTTTGAGGCTGTGGACAGGTGTCTTTTATACAGATAACAAGTTCAAGCAGGTGCCATTAATACAGGTAACAAGTGGAGGACAGAAGAGCTTCCTAATGAAGAAGTTACAGGTCTGTGAGAGCCAAAAATCTTGCTTGTTTGTGGATGACCAAATACTTATTTTCCACCATGATTTACAATTAAATTCTTTAAAAATCCTGGATTTTTTCCTCATTTTGTCTCTCATAGTTGAAGTGTACCTATGATGAAAATTACAGACCTCTCTCATCTTTCTAAGTAGGAGAACGTACACCATCAGTGGCTGACTAATTACTTTTTTACCCCACTGTAATTAGGTTACAGTGCTGGGGACGCCAGCCGAAGAGGATGGAGGGGGGAAGGTGGACTTGCTGAACCAAGGAGTCTTTGAGGATCTGGACGTGGTGTTTATGGCTCATCCCACTCAGAAGGATGCTACCTATCTCCCAGTTGTGGCTATAGACAGGTAAATTCACACTGTACAGCCAGATTTCGGATACGCCAGTACCTGAGGGACTGGGTTGCAATTCCAGGCAGGGTTTCCCTGACCAGGACAAACTGTGAAAAATCTGCTTTGCTTAGAAACTGGTAACTTCATGTAGATCAATCTTCAACTGGCAGTGATCTTTGCTGCTGTGTGGCATTCGCAGTGTTGTGGTGAAATATCGTGGACGTTCATCTCACGCGTCTGCTTATCCATGGGAAGGCGTAAATGCACTAGATGCAGCCGTCACGGCCTACACCAACATCTCTGTGCTCCGCCAGCAGCTCAAGCCTGACTGGAGAATTCATGGTGAGTTTTAATGATCAGTCTTGATAACCAGAATCTATTAGATATGATTTAGATATTAGACAGTTTCATTAAGCCAGACTATTTAAGGGGTTCGTGTTGTTACTCTCAGTCAGTCTTATTAAATCCACGTGACGTTATTCATTACTACACGTTACACAAACTACACAAAACAGCAGCGCAAGTACATGAAGATGAGCACAACTGGGTGTCTTGCTTAGGTGTAATAAAGCACGGCGGTGTGAAGCCCAACATCATCCCCGACTACACCGAGCTGGAGTATTACTTACGCACTCCCTCGCACCGAGACCTGCCCATCATTAAGGCCAAAGCAGAGGCCTGCTTCCGAGCTGCCGCCATGGCCACAGGATGCGAGGTCAGTGCAATCGATGAAAATCAGAAAAATCAACCTTATTTTTTGTATATAGTGTGCCTGAAAAATTGTGTCACGATTTAGTTTGACTTAAATCTGTGTCTCACACTACTCCGACTTAACAGTCATGTCTCCTGTTGGTCTGAGGGGAGATACATGCATGTTTAACTACATGAAGTCACAAGTTTAATACATCCAACCTTATAGTATTTTAACAGTAGAGTAGCAGAGATGCACCAAAACTCTGGAGAAAAAGAAACGCAAAAAGATGGAAAAAGGGTTAAAATCAGGCTGAGTCAGAAAGCAGAGAAGAACAAAGGCTTAATACAAGAGAATTAACCTTGAGACAAGAGGTTTAAATAGGAAACGATGTAATAAGGAATTATGGAGCAGATGAGATTTATCCATATACTCACGAATGGGATTGCCAGCAGTGCAGGGCTGGGTTGGGGATGAGTAAGAAAGTCTGGAATGGAATCTGGAAAGCTGGAAATGTAGGCAACAGGCGGCTCAGTAATATAGAGTCAAATTGTGAAAAAGGAAACTTGTAAAAAAAAATCAATGTTAATAAAAATTAGAAAGCAATTACGACTTGTTTCCATTGCTCTCCTTGGCCAGTCAATACATCCACATTCATTTTGAACAGATGGAGCTCGACAACAAAAATGTTAGCCGAGTCTAACCACTTCATGATTTCAAGAGACATTAGGCAACCTGACTTTAAACAACAGGTCAGTGTTCCACATTTCAGTTTTGTTCTAGGTTTTGTTGCACCACTAGGAGTTTTTTATCCACATTTGGTAAATTCGTATTTTAACTTAATTCAAAAACTGTTGGCCAGTTTTTTTTTTTTATTAAATTAAATTAAAACATGAATTTATAAACCGGTTTCACGTTAGTTTCTGTAAGTGAAGAGTTCTTTAGTGTCCGTTACAAATAATCTTTGCGATCTTTTTATCTTTGAGAGATGCATCCTGTATGAGTATTGTGAGTAAAATGACTAAAAGTATTAAACGTTGGTTAAAATTATTTCCAAAAAGGCTTGATGGCAAAAATTCTGCTGCCCAAATACCCAACATTTCTTAAAGTTAGGCACACGATAACCTACAGTGGTGCTTGAAAGTTTATGAACCCTTTAGAAGTTTCTATATTGCTGCATAAATATGACCTAAAACATCATCAGATTTTCACACAAGTCCTAAAAGTAGATAAAGAGAACCCAGTTAAACAAATGAGCCCCTGGACCTAGGTTTTATGTAGAAGCAACATGTCTTACAGGTTGAGCTCCTGTTTGCAAAGAATACGTTTCATGAAATCCTGAGGAACCACACTTTGGAAGGTCTGTATGCGGAGAACGGGAAAGCTCTTGGCATGAAGTTTATTACAGGTGACTTTTCTGGTAAGTAGAACAGTATAAACCACAGGCTTACTATGGGCACCATGACCTAGAACAGGATGAAGTGGTTACTGAAGAGAACTAAATGCTTTCTACTTTTTAAAGAGTTGAAATGAAGTGCTGTACAGCAGTTACTATTTGGTTTAAGTGACTCAGTCACCATATTCTGCTAAATCCTGCACGAGTTGACTTTCTGATTTTGCTGTTGTTCATGGCAGGCTCTACAGATTTCGGGAATGTGAGCCACGCTGTTCCTGGGATTCACCCTTACTTCTACATAGGCACTGATGCACTGAATCATACTGTGGAATATACAGCTGCTTCAGGTTAGCCTACTATTAAAGACACACAGTAAAGTTTTTGAATTCTGGTGGGAATCCAGTGGTAAGGTCGAACACAAACAGAAAGACACTCTGAACCAGGGGCTGGATTCACGAAAGCTTTCTTAAGAAAAAACGTGCGAAGTTCATTAGAATGCAATTCTCGAAAAAAACTTTCTCAAATATTATCTTTAATATCAAGATTTTCTTAAGAAACTCTTCATTGTTTTCTTGTGGGCTACGTTGCATGTTACAGCTTACAATGTACTGGGCAAGACACATTTTGAATTTGTATTGTCCATTATTTCTGTTATTAGTTTAATCCTCTTCGAGAACGACAAAATAAAGGAAATTCAAACCAAGCATTCAAAAAACTTTAGTAGACAGGAAATAGGTGATGTTGGAAAAAATAGCCAGTTTTGCCATAAACTTTCCTTATATAGCCTTTTGTATTTAAGGATCACCTTCACTGGAAAGGCTTTTAAGCATTTAAATTGAAATGCAAGCCTTATTTCCAGTAACTGAATTGTTAAAGTTTTAAATTTCGATGCTTACCTTCAACTCTTCAATTCTTAAGACGTTATGTGAAGCATAACAAACTTTCATAATTTTTTTCCTAAGAATGAAGTTAAAACAAAACACAGGTTTAAGAAGATTTTCCTTCTTAAGAAACTTTTGTGAATCCGGCCCCAGGACTTTAACTTGGAGGGAAGAACCAGTATGAGGACCAGGGCAGAAAATGGGCAGACAGAACAGGACGGCCTTGCCATTCAGCCTTGCACCCTGTGGGAACTGACACACAATCTGACCAACAAACAAACCTCACCTTGCCAGATTCAGGATACGAACCAATATGAGGATGAGGCTCCCCTATGGTTTCATAGCATGGCGGTAGTCGGTTTCACCGCAGCCTTGAGGGTTCCGTTTCCTTCATTCAGGTTCCATCCTGGGTCTTGCTTGTCTGGATCCGTGTTTGCCTTCCTCCTTCCTCCAAGTCTCAAGCAGGGGTGCCCCTGCATCCCAACCTACAATGCTTTCTGCTCCCTATCTGCACTCTGGCCTTTTAATTTTATTCAGATTTACAAAAATCTCTGTATATACTTATAGTTCTTTCCTTTGTAGAGACATACAACATGTTGAAAAATTTTTTAAGGTTTATAGCCTAACCTGGGTGCATGACACAGGCTTGTGTTTGCAGGTGCAGAGGAAGCTCAATTTTACACACTTCGTGCTGCTAAAGCTCTGGCCATGACCGCACTGGATGTGATCTTCAGCCCTGGAGTGCTGAACAGAGTCAAACAAGAGTTTACAGAGGCCCAACTCAGAGAGGAGAGAGGACAAAGCAGAAACAACAAGAGCAGTGAAGATGCCACAGTCAGTGCCTGAGACACAGCATGAGGACCTACTTCTTGTAGTCAACAACTAACAAAGTCTAATGGATATAAAGGTTGTCAGTGTTGGCACAGTGTTTTAGCAATGCCCTTAACCCTCAGTGGCTTGGATTATATAATGTAAGACTGAGTGTATTGTAATCACTTCGGGTAAAGGAGTCCGATAAATGCTGTCGATGCACAAGGCCTAAAATTGAAAACTGAAAGAGACATTAACGTTTAAAATGCATATTTACAATCGCTGGTATAATCTGACAAAATGATATAACATACTTGCGTTGTTGGGGTCAAATAACACCGAAAAATACGAATTTTAAGCTTATTCTGGCTACTGCGCATGCGCATCCCGCCACTACAAAGGGGCCAAGACATGTACTAATATGCTGATTTTTTCTTTCTAATGACGAGGTGAGGCTTCTCTACTACAGTTCCATTCATATTTCAACCAGTGACCAGTCTTGTCCTACATAACATCTTTGATAACAGACAGGGGCTGTACATCATCCGGTGCTGCGAGTTTAAAGTAGGGTTAAAGTGCCATCTAATGACGATCTGACACATGGCAGCTTAGAGGGGTAGAATTTCATTACTGGCAAGACATCTGTCATATTTTAAGCTTGGCAAGGGCGAGAGGCGAGGCTGGCGGCTTTTCGAGGTAAAGGGAAATCCGTCCTGCCGTCACAGGTGGCGAGATAACAAGGTCATACTGTATATATTACATGTACAAGAATGTTACCAGACTACTAGTGCACCTGTAACCATTTAATTCAGTTAATGAGACACACAGGAAATATATCATCCAAATATTGACTAGCTTGTCCATGCATGTCAAAGCGTACACCAAGTCCAGTTTGTTTGAGGGTAAAAAAAACATCCGTACGAAATCAAATCTGTTACAAATCGATGCACATAACACCTTTAGGGATGGTCCATGCATTTAGGGATGAGTCTTTTATCTAAACAAGCTAATAAATATGTAATACAGCTTAGATATTATTCATTATTTTTCCAATATTCATTGAATATTACAGTTTTGGAAATGACAGCATTGATGATGTATCCTGGACCGATTTGAACCTACCTTTATAGCGGAATGATAATGACTCATGCTAAACCGCATATGCTGCCATCTTCCACAAGTTCTGCAACATACACATTTCTATTTACAACACCTACAAAGAATGCAGGACAACATCAACAGCTTCATTGGGGGTGTTCATTCAAAACTCTAAAGAGCAAACTATTCAGTAGTGAATTTAGTAGTAGTATTTTGCAACTTCGTAGCACAGAACTGGGATTTCTAGTCCTCCTTATCGCACAACTTTACAAATCCGTGAGCATCTGTGAGTTAGAAGACTGTTCACCTGCATCCCTGATGATCAACTTGAGTATTGTTTTCACTCTATCTCTGGCTGGTCCCCGGCTGATCTCCTAGCCAAGCGTCCCCTGCCACAGCAGGATGGCAAGAGAATCTGCTGTAACTTCACTGTGTCTGGCTAAGCTCTGGTCACTTTGCTTCTGAATGACAGGACAAGAATATCAAGGCTTATTTTCACTAAACCCTAAACTAAAAACTGAGTTAGAAGAGTCTTTCCATGATCTTTGGACAAAGCCAGCTCAAGTCACCGACAGCTACCGCAGCTTACCTTTTATCTGATTTCCACTTGAATCTATGCACAAGTCTTTCACTGCAATCTCGGATAAGCAGACTAGATGCCACTGGCAACATAAGGAACTGAAATAATATCTTCTTCTTCTTTTGGCTTCTCCCTTTATCAGGGGTCACCACAGCGAGCTAAACGTTTCCACCTCACCCTGTCCTCCATGTCCTCTACTCTCACCCCAACTCCCTGCATATCTTCATTCACCACAACCAAATAACTCCTCTTTGGTCTTCCTCTCCGTCTCTTGCCTGGCAGCTCCATCTCCAACATCCTCCTACCAACATATCCACTATCCCTCCTCCGCACATGTCCAAACCATCTCAGTCTTCCCTTTCGAATTTTGTCTCCCAATTTTCCAACCTGTGCTGTCCCTCTGATGATCTCATTCCTAATCCTGTCCACCCTAGACACTTCTAAAGAGAACCTCAACATCTTAAGTTCTGCCACCTCCAGCTCTGCTTCCTGTCTCTTTGTCAGTGCCACTGTCTCTAAGCCATACAACAAGGCTGGTCTCACTACTCTCTTATAAATCTTTCCTTTCACTTTTGCTGCGACCCTTTTGTCACACAGCACTCCTGACACTCTTCTCCACCCACTCCATCCTGCCTGTCTCTCTTCTTTACCTCCTTTCCACACTCCCCATTTCCTTGGACAGTTGATCCCAAGTACCTGAACTCCTGGACCTTTGTAACCACTGATCCCTGTAGCCTGACTGTTCCACCTGCCTCCCTTTCATTTACACACATGTATTCTGTCTTACTACAGTTGACTTTCAAGGAACTGAAATAATATATTGTCTTGAATTCTGCTCACAGGTTTTTGAAGGCTGTCTTTGAGAACTGTTTGCTATTGATTGAAGATGCACTGGGCCTTCCAGATCCTTTTGCACAGAACGTTGACCTCAACTCCATCAGACACCTTGAACATGCACTGGAATGCCAAAAGTGAGCCAGGGCTTACTGTCTATCAGCAGTCCAAAGTCTAGTGGACAACTTTTAAGAACAAAGACTGTTGTAGCAGCAAATGTGGTGGCACACTGAATCCTAATACCCATGTTCTGAATGCCCACAAACGTTGGTCTATATGGTCCAAAATATTCTATAAGTGATAAAACTACAATATTCATACTGTATATTATTTAAGTCAAAAGCTCAACAACATTTCTGCCATTTTTCTTCTGACCCAATACATATGTCATCATCTTTTTTTTTTTTTGCTTGCACCTATTTAACCCTAACAGTTTTTTCCTTAAGGATAGTATAAACTTCAACAGAATGCCTTCAGTAACATTATTTTCATCATGTTTGCTGCAGCATATTTCATTGCGACTTCTCGAAACCGGTTAATCCTTTTTTAAGGTACTTTTAAAAAAGCAACATATAGGTTGCTTTCTCGTGTAAAAAGTCCTAATTCGAATTCTCATCAGTTCTGTTCCCTATAGGCTAATACTGCTTTATATAGTGTGTAGAATGTGGGAGAAAAGTGAGTAGGGAACCATCAGAGACAACCCATAACTTCGGGTCCTTCACAGGGTCAAACAGCGAAAATGGGATTAACAGCGTGTAAAAATGATCGCCCTAATATCTCCATAATACACTGCCTCTCCAAAAAAAGGTCACACTCTAATATTTGGTCGGACCGCCTTTAGCTTTTGATTATGGCACGCATTCACTGTGACATCGTTTATAGAAATTTCTGCAATGTCCCAATATTTATTTCTGTCCAGAGTTGCATTCACTCCCCCCCCCAAGATCTTGTATTGATTATGGGATGGGAGATTTGTTCCACTGCACAAAGTCTTCTCCGGCACATCCCAAAGATTCAATGGGGTTCAGGTCTGGACTCTGTGGTGGCCAATCCATGTGTGGAAATGATGTCTTATGATCCCTGAACCACTTTCACAATCTGACCCTTCTGAAACAGATGATCATATTTTCCACGACCACAGGATGTCTGGTTGTTTAACAAATGAGAAGCTCCTCACTGCATCAGTTAGGGTTAAAGAACTTGTTGCCAGGTGAAACATGATCACCAATGCAGTAATTACCCAATGGGAGGCTCTTTAAAAAAAAAAAAAAAAAACTATTTAACTATTTGCTTAGTTAAATCCAGGCGGTGACCTTTGTTTTGGCCAGGCAGTGTACTCTCTAGTCTATCCTGCAGTGAGCTGCTGCTGCTCATGGATGCGACTCATTTTTGTCTATTCTGAAATTCCTTAGTAGCTGCTGCCATTTTTTTGTGTAACAGTGGCAAAAAATCTTAAGTTCCTTTAATAATGACTTAGCTCGTGCCTCTTGAAGAAAATGTCCTTCTTGATTTGAGACGACCCTGTAAACAGTTGCCAGAGGGCCTTCCACCCTTTGAAGATTTACGCCTGGCGTCCCAATGGACTGCACTGTTTGATTCGATTCTCTCCGACAGCCCAGAACATGGTGACGTGGTTTTCCAAAATGATGAGAAGTAACAAGGGCAAAATATTATTGGGACACTGCACAGTTCAGCCTGGATTCCTCTATTCTGCTTAAGACAGAACGGACAAATTATTCCAATGTCAGTAGATAGTTTGGAGAATGAATGTCAGAATACCTCCTGTATCAGCACCAACTGGTGTTAAGAGTAGATGGACCAGTATATGACGTTGAAGATGGTGTAGGCTCCAGGGAAGATCACGCGCGAGTACTTGTCTATGGCGTGAGTGTCGATCCACATGCTGCTGTAGCGAGTATTCGAGGCTGAGCCGTTCGCGCTCTGCTCACTGTTCATGGCGAGCTGGACCAGCACGTGCTCACTCTTGTCTCGGTTCACCTCAGACACTCCGTAGTGACCCGTGGTCATGGTGTCCATCTCGCTGTAGCTGCTGCTCATCATCATGGGGCTGGCGTGAGGCATCCCGCACGTGCACGGTACCTGGACACGGCGAGAGGTTTCACAGTTCAGCTGCTGATTAGTGCCGAATTCTGCAGGTACTGTTCCATTAGACATTATAATGCACAAAGGCATTCTGGCTAAACTAAAAACACGTAGTTTAGCCAGAATGTCTTTGTCTGTTATGAGGTCTTGAAAGAAAAGCAGACTGCATTATTTTTAATGAGCAATTAACCCAGGAATACCAGTCCAATTTCTTTAAATAACAAATCATTTTCAAACCATATCGCCTACTTTATGGAGAGACTTCAACACAGCCACACTCAGCTTTGTGTTATGACTTTCGGTTAAGGCGCTGTAATTTCTAGGGGTGTAACGATGCTCTCTGCTCACGACTCGATTCGATTCACGATTATTGAATTTACATTCAATAAAAGGCATTCCTTTTTATTTCTGAAGTGTAAATAATGCAAGAGGGTGCACATTTCTTGTATATGTTTTTAAACAAAAAAAAAGTGTCTCCTGCAATTAAAAGAATTTTAGTAACTAGTTACATAAATAACTAAGTGCTCTTAAATTGAATGAGACCTTAGCACTATACAAATATCTTTAAACTATACAAATATCTTTAAACATCATAAAATCCATTCACCCCATAAGGAGAAAGATAAGCCATATATGATGACTGCGCCCTCTGGTGTTCAAAGAACGCGACGACGTTATTGTGTTTACAGAAAACGCACGATATCTCTGTGTTTACATCGTGACATTTTTGCACGCCCATGCATCGCGTCACGGTGCATCGTTACACCCCTAGTAATTTCTGTGTATGCCCCAATTCTGCAAATAGTTCTTACATTCTGAATGAACACTATGTTAACGAATAAGCACAGTCCTGGCAGAGGTTATTCTGACCGGATAATAACCAGAAACGCATCAGAAATGACTGGTCCCACCCTCTCTCTGAACTTCCGCTCTTTGCGCTCCTGCAGCGTGGACAGGTAGTTGACAGCCGCGTACTCCAGTACAGAGAGGAATACAAAGACGAAGCTGACCCACAGGTAGATGTCCACAGCTTTGATGTAGGACACTCGGGGCATGGAGGCGTTCACCCCCGTGATGATGGTGGACATTGTGAGCACCGTGGTGATGCCTGAGAGGGAGGGTGGGTTGGGGGGATACAAAACGGGTGCAGACTACTCATTAAAAGTATTTCAATTCTTACACACAACAAAGCGCATAACAAACCAGTGACATAAATGATTCTGACTCCGATCAAATATTATCATATTACTTTGCAGGGAGCGAATTTTAATTGTGTCCAGTGTGTCCTGCACATACGTTTCAGTTTGATTACTTTTCACTATAAACCTTAAAATAAATAAATTGTAAGGCCAAGTGGCACCAATAATGAAAAAAATCATAATATTTTATTTTGGCCGGTTCTAGAATGCCTCTCACCCAGAGGCACCCTGGCAGGGACGGCGCGTCGGTCGATCCAGAAGGACACCCAGGACAGCATGACCATCAGCGTGGCGGGGAAGTAGGTCTGCAGCAGGAAGAAGAAGATGTGACGGCGCAGGGTGAAGTTGATGTACAGGCGGTTGTACCAACCTAAAGGTGGACCAAAGTGAATATTTAGCAGTTTAGCAAACATTCAAACTCCATAACGTCTCATCTGTGTGTGTACATGATAACTGGCCTTATAGCTAAGTATTAAACAAAGGCAAACAGCAGTGTATTAACAGCACCACTAGAGGGAGCACTTGGCTGTCAATCGACAGATTGGAGCCTAACGTCATATCCACAGTATATACTGTGTTAGCAACCGGGTATAAAACGATCCTTTATCGTTTAACGCTTTCACACGTTGTATTTATTGGCGAAATAGCTGCCATTTGCCCCTTTTCTGCTGTGCTGCCCCTCCACATTACACACAACCCACCATTTCTATTTAGTCCCCCAAGAGAGACAATTCAGTCATCTGACAAAAACTGTTGAAATGGCATGAGTATAATAACCGTTACTACTTAGCCTGTGGCTCGAGATGTAAGAGTCAGCTGCTGGAAAGAACAGCTCCTGTGGACCTGGGTTGAGAGTGTTCCGGTCCTGAGGAGCATTTGGGTTAGTACTGATCTTGTTCCAGACACACTAACAGTACCTGTGCTGCTGTAGAAGGCCAGCTTTGTGGTGGTGTGAAACTCCTGAATGAGAAACTGGGAGAGCGAGATCTTTTCGTCTGTCTTCAAAGAGTCGTTGCCTTTCTTCCAGTACAACATCAGGTCATCGTCGGTGTACGCGTCTGCAATAAGGCCACAAACAGCCATGAAGGACTGGTTTTTATATACAGTGGTGCTTGAAAGTTTGTGAATCCTATAGAATTTTCTATGTTTCTAAATAAATATGACCTAAAACACCATCAGAGTTTCATACAAGTCCTAAAAGTAGATAAAGAGAACCCAGTTAAACAAATGAGACAAAAATATTATACTTGGTCATTGAAGAAAATGATCCAATATTACATATCAGTGAGTGGCAAAAGTATGTGAACCTCTAGGATTAGCAGTTCATTGGAAGGTGAAATTGGCGTAAGGTGTTTTCAATCAATGGGATGACAATCAGGTGTAAGTGGGCACCCTGTTTTAGTTAAAGAAGTGGTATCTATCAAAGTGTGCTCTTCACAACACATGTTTGTGGAAGTGTATCACGGCACGAACAAAGGAGATTTCTGAGGACCTCAGAAAAAGAGTTGTTGATGCTCATCAGGCTGGAAAAGGTTACAAAACCATCTCTAGAGAGTTTGGACTCCACCAATCCACAGTCAGACAGATTGTGTACAAATGGAGGAAATTCAAGACCATTGTTACCCTCCCCAGGAGTGGTCGACCAACAAAGATCACTCCAAGACCAAGGCGTGTAATAGTTGGTGAGGTCACAAAGGACCCCAGGGTAACTTCTAAGCAACTGAAGCCCTTTCTCACATTAGCTAATGTTAATGTTCATGAGTCCACCATTAGAAGAACACTGAACAACAATGGTGTGCATGGCAGGGTTGCAAGGAGAAAGCCACTGCTCTACAAAAAGAATATTGCTGCTCGTCTGCAGTTTGCTAAAGATCACATGGACGAGCCAGAAGGTTATTGGAAGAATGTTTTGTGGATGGATGAGACCAAAATAGAACTTTTTGGTTTAAGAGAAAACCGTTATGTTTGGAGAAAGGAAAACACTGCATTTCAGCAAGAACCTTGTACCATCTGTGAAACATGGTGGTGGTAGTATCATGGTTTGGGCCTGTTTTGCTGCATCTGGGCCAGGACGGCTTGCCATCATTGATGGAACAATGAGTTCTGAATGATATCAGAGAATTCTAAAGGAAAATGTCAGGACATCTGTCCATGAACTGAATCTCAAGAGAAGGTGGGTCTTGCAGCAAGACAACGACCCTAAGCACACAAGCCGTTCTACCAAAGAATGGTTACAGAAGAATAAAGTTCATGTTTTGGAATGGCCAAGTCAAATTCCTGACCTTAATCCAATGGAAATGTTGTGGAAGGACCTGAAGTGAGCAGCTAATGTGAGGAAACCCACCAACATCCCAGAGCTGAAGCTGTTCTGTACGGAGGAATGGGCTAAAATTCCTCCAAGCAGTACTGATCAGGGCGGTCACAATCGATACTGTCTCATTTGTTTAACTGGGTTCTCTTTATCTACTTTTAGGACTTGTGTGAAAATCTGATGACGTTTTAGCTCATATTTATCTAGAAATATAGAAAATTCTAAAGGGTTCACAAACTTTCAAGCACCACTGTAATCATTTTAAGTAGCAGGTTAAATATAAACTTGGTTAAATGGACAATGTGTTATTATTATGGACTAACGGTGGGAACGAGGATGCAAGTTAACTCAGGATCTCTGTGCAGTTTCATTTCAATCAGTGGGTTCATTTCATTTATTGCCCATAAAGGTCTTATAAAGGATAATGCATGTTTAGTGTCAGGTTAATAAATACAGTAAGTTCCCTAGATAAGAACCAGTACTGTTCCGGGAGTGGGTTTGCAGGTCCAAATTTTGTATGTCCAACATATTTAGCCTAAGTACCCCGCTTGTGAGCCTCCAAGGTCGGATGGGGATCAACTACTTCCTGCGTAACAGCAGCCTGTAGCTTGTATTTGCCTGTGTTGGGGGGTTCAGGTAAATCAAGGGTACAAATTTCAAATAACTGAAAAGTAATAAAGTTACACTGTAAGGGCACAGTCAAGATATGCATTTGCTTTTGATAATGGAAAATGAAACACGCATGCTTAACTGGTTGCTAGGCATCTTGGCAAGATGGAAATGATCAGTGGTTGGTTAGCTGGTCACTTTGGCTGAGTCATTGAGAAAAGAAGTAAATGAGATATTTGGAGAGGACGTGAACTCACAGCTTTCGATCTCCAGCGAGCAGGTTTGGGTGTCAAGAGGGAAGTGGCTAAGGTCCATGTTACACATAGCAGTGACAGTAACCCTGTAAAAACACACACAACCACACACTCAGGGTTGGTATCACATCTATATACACAAAACACAGCTTAGCGCAAAGGTTTGGGCCACCATTCGATTAGATGACCATATCATTGTTTCTCAGTCTCTTTATTAGAATACAGAAATTTGTATACACTATTAAAAAAATCAGAAAGAAAACAGCTATAGGCTACAGTGGCAAGTATTTAGTGTGAGATACCCTTAAACTTGAGCAATAGGGATGCCCCTTCTAGCGTCCGAAGAAGCTTGATCAGGACTGGTCTTTTTTTTAATTGTAGCAGCCAAGAAACCACTTTTTCAGAAGAGTGAAAAGCCTAAGATATGCTAAAGCTCACCATGATTGGACTGAAGATCAATGGAAAAGAGGATTACAGAGTGATGACTTCAAGTTGAAATTGCTAATACAACAAATCAAATGGTGGCCTAAGACTTTTGCACACTTATGGTATATTTTACTGCTTGTTCACATATGCGACTAGCAATTCCTCTCTAAACTGTATTTCAGACTGTACTGTATGCAATCCATTCCAGGACATCAAACACACTCACCCATCCACACTTTAAGTTAAGTCAGAGCAGCCGTTCCACCTACTGACATGTTTTGATAGGTGGGAGGAAAATAGAATACCTATAGGAACTTAAAACAGAAAGCAGGGCTGGACAGTGTACAGTGGTTGATGGTAGAGATTTGGTTTAAACTGCAGGATTTCTAGAACATGAAAGAGCTACGAGGAAGGATGGGCGAGGAGAGCGACATTTCAGGGGCAAAGAACTCCTCATAAATCAGTGAAAATGAGAAACTTGTGATGTAAATTAGAGCGACATCTGTTATGTGGACATGGTTTGGTTTGGCAGCACTCCCACATCCTCCAGCTGACTGAGCATGCCATGCCATCAAAACGTTCCCACCGAGGACACGAGCTCCTACAGTGACTTTGTGTACTGGACAAAATAACATAAATAAATATTTTACTTATTTATGCTATTTCTATATACTCCAGTTCTATTCCATATTTTATTATATTTTTCGGAATAATTTCTCCAATTCATCATATTATTGTATTTTAAGCATTACGTTCATAAATGTTCTCCCTGTTAATGTTTATTTAAAATATTACCATAATAATGAGATAACTTTAATTCTTATATATATCATCTAAAGAGGTTGGGTCACTTTTTCAGTCTTGCTCCTCCCAGGCTTTCTTCCTTATAGCATTTAGGGACTTTTTCCTTGCCACTGTCGCCATAGGCTTGCTCGATTTGGGCTTGGGGTTAGAAAATAGTAGGGTTGTGCAAAAAAATCAATACAGCTATATATCGCGATACTTATTTTCATGATATACTATATCGATTTTTTTTTTACAATCTCCGCTCCTTTAGATGTACAGTGTTTTGATTCAATTTGTCCACTGGGACATCTTTACCATCTTAAAATGGAGCATGCTAAGCAGTAATACTAAAGCCAACAGATGTGTGAAGCATCCAGCGGTGAAACGGTGTCGGGTGATAAAAGTAAATCCAAAGAGTCACCTCGCTCTCAGAAAGGTTTGGCTGAATCCTTTGCTAAATATGAAAGGAAAACTAGCAGATGGCAGGATGTCATTATGTCTTATATTATAAGGACATGGCCTTGATTTACAGAGCAGAAAAGGAGCTAATAAAATCAAATCAAACCCCTTGATCCGAGGTATGCAATGCTGAGCTGAAAGGATTCATGCACACACTGATGATCTGCGTTCACCTTAGGTGAAATGTCTGAACTCTGCACATCCAGTGAAGATAAAGGCACTTTATTCAGTTATTACTATTCTATTTCATTACAGCGGAATCCTGTAAGGGATTTTTATTTAGTCAGATCTGAAGCCAGCATTATAAAGTCCGTACTGGCAAGAGCTTTTCTAAAAAAAATCATCCCTCGCAGTGAATGTACACCTTGCAAGTTGGTTTTGATTAATTCTGTTCTGGCACAAATCCTAACGCACAGTTAAGCTTGTCAGTGAAAATACAGTCATCAGCCACTTTATTAGGTACTGTTACCTATCAATCAGCTCAAACCAGTCTCCTCTGGCATTAACAAGGTATTTTCACCCCTAGGACTGCTGCTGACCGGATATTTTCTCTTTCTCGGACCATTCTCTGTAAGCCCCAGAGATGGCTGTGTGAGAAAATCCCAGTAGATTAGCAGTTTCTGAAATCGCTGATCTAACGCCAACAACCCTGCCACGGTCAAAGCACTTAAATCGCCTTTCTTTTCCATTCTGATGTGAACTTCAGCAGGTCATCTTGACCATGTCTACATGCAATGAGTTGCTGACATGTGATTGGCTGATTAGGTAAATGCATCAGTAAGCAGTATGCACATAATTATGCAGAATGTGCATCATTGAAAGGAGGCCAACACTTGCTACCATAACACAGATTGCTGGGTGTAGCAAAAAAAGTCCACCGCCATTGGCAAATTCCAATTCCACATCGCACCAGTCTCACCACTCGCCTGCGTAAGCCCCAATTCCGTTTTTATGCAGATGACTCCCACATTTATCTCGCCACTCATCTCAGTGTGCCTTTTCCTCATGTCTTATTAAACTCCCTTAAAGACATTAAACGCTGGACGGCATCTGACTCTGTCAAACTGAACTGTGACAAGACGGAGTTCATGCTGGTAGGATCTACATCTCTTGCCCAAGTTAATCCTCTTCGTCTTGACATAAATGGCATTACAGTAACTCCCTCTTCCACCATTGAGGAGCTAGGAGCCGCACATATCTCTGTTCCTCTCAGTTTTTATGATACGGAAATCCTGATCCATGCATTCATCATTTCACATCCTTCTAAAGCCCTTAAGAAACTCCAATATATCCAAAGCTGTGCTTCCAGACTGCTCACAGATATCACCCATATCTCCTCTGTCCTTTGACACCCTACATCGTTCTATTCAAACTATAGGAGGGTCCCTTTTAACATCAAGCAGTACGTTCTGTGAAACGCAGTCCCCGATTTGTTGCCGACCTTGGACGGCTGTGTGGAGTTTGCATGTCCTTGCTGTGTCCATGGGTTTACTCCAGGTGCTCTGGTCTCCCTCTACAGTGCTTAATATCATAAAACGATTCAAGGAATCTGGAGGAATTTCAGTGCGTAAAGGACAAGGACACAAACCTAAACTGAAGATCCATGATCTCCGATCCCTCAGACGGCATCAATAGCTGATAGAGCCACATGGCCAAGGGATTACTTTATTACTATATAGGGATTACCAGGCATTACAGTACGGAGTTACATTCACATATGCCACTTAAAATCACATAGTGGAAACATGTATTGTTGTCAGATGAGCCAGTATTCCAGATCTTTTTTGGAAAAAATGGACGCTGTGTGCTCCGGATCAAAGATGAAAAAGACGTTTGTTAGATCCAATTCCTACACGTCTACTCAAACAAGTATTACCTAGTGTTATAGAGCCAGTGTTAGTTATTTTAAATTCATCCCTTACCTTAGGTTATGTGCCCGAATCCTTTAAGTCTGCCTTTATCAAACCACTGATTAAAAAAGCCAATCTTGACCCTTGTGTGATATCTAATTATAGACCAATTTCAAATCTACCGTTTCTGTCCAAAATCTTAGAAAAAGCCGTCTATCAACAGCTCTGTAGTCACCTCCAAAGGAATGAAATTTATGAAACATTTCAGTCTGGCTTCAGGCCCCATCATAGTACTGAAACAGCATTAATTAGGGTACTAAATGACTTTTTAATGTCCTCAGATAAGGGATGTGTTTCTTTTCTTGTTCTGTTAGATTAAGTGCAGCATTTGACACTATAGATCATGATGTTTTACTAAACAGACTAGAAAATACTGTAGGTATTAAGGGATCAGCACTTTCTTGGTTTAAATCCTACTTAAACTGACCGGTACCAGTTTGTTCATATAAATAATCTAAGATCTAAGCTCTCAAAAGTGAAGTATGGCGTGCCTCAGGGGTCAGTGCTTGGCCCGCTTTTATTCTCTCTGTACATGCTGCCACTAGGCTCAGTTATTCGTAAGCATGGCATTAGTTTCCACTGCTATGCAGATGATACACAGCTGTACATATCAGCCAAACCTAATGACAGCCTTACAATCAACAAAATCGAGGACTGTGTAAAGGAAATAAAAGATTGGATGTTATTTAATTTTCTCTTACTTAACTCAGATAAAACTGAGGTGCTATTAGTGGGACCCAAGGCTGTGAGAGACAGGTTAGCTACATCTATCCTAAATCTAGATGGCTGTCCAGTATTGCCCAGTCCGTCTGTAAAAAAACTTAGGGGTCACACTTGATTCAGATCTCTCCTTTGATGCGCACATTAGCAGCATCACTCGAATTGCTTTCTTTCAATTACGTAATATCGCTAAACTTAGAAATATCCTCTCTTTTAATGATGCAGAAAAAAAACTTGTTCATGCGTTTATAACCTCAAGGTTGGATTACTGTAACGCCTTACTTACTGGATGCTCTAGTAAATCTATAAATAAACTTCAGTTAGTTCAGAATGCAGCTGCCCGAGTGCTAACTCGAACTAGAAAATTTGATCATATCACTCCTGTTCTATCATCACTGCACTGGTTACCAGTCAAATTCCGCATTGATTACAAAATACTTCTTATAACTTATAAAGCTCTACATGGCCTGGCCCCACATTATCTGAGTGAACTCTTAGAGTTTTTACAATCCAACTCGTCTACTTCGTTCGCAGGGTGCAGGACTTCTTTTAGTTCCTAGAATTAAAAAAGTCACAGCAGGGGGAAAGGCTTTCTCATACATGGCCCCCCAACTATGGAATAAACTTCCCACTTTCGTTCGAGAATCAGACTCCCCTCCAAAGTTTTAAGTCTAGGCTAAAGACATACTTATTTACGCAGGCTTTTGACTAGATTTAGACCAGGTTGCATGGTTTGGGTTGCTGAGGCCGGAGTCTGAAGTCATGTCTGGCCTGCCTGCCTTGTCCGCTTGCCGGGAGTGTCGGGTGGGCGGTCTGGCTGAACTGGGCTTGGGTCCTCGTGATCTTGACTCATGCAACCTTGCCTTAGAATAAGGGCAGAGCTGGGGGTTCATAGTCATAAAAGAGTCTTATGGTGATCAGAGACGTTGGGTTGCTGTCTTCTGCCGCTCGTGGGGTTGCCAATGTCTCATGTGATCCCTCTTGGCTGTGTTTCCTTCCAGTTCTCCTCTTTCTAGCTTTCTAGCTATGCTGCTATAGCTAATGCTGCCGGGGTCTCATGCTACACTTGGCATCAGTGATTGACATGGCATCAGTGATTGTTAATAGGCACTGTGCTCTTAATCAATAAACTAATTACATTTTCTGTTTTCTCTCCGAGCTGTGTTCCGGCAGTTCCGGCCCCACACATGATGTACATCTGATGGAGCTCCACTGTGCATAATTCACATTTTATTCGACCATGACTCCATGACTTTAGTTTCGCTCTTAGATTTATCATCATACCCGGGCCACTTAATGTCGATGTGCATACTTCACATTCTATTCGAACTTTGACTCCATGACTTTAGTTCGCTCTTAGATTTATCATCTACGCCGCCCAAGGAGGTTGGGTCCCTTTTTGAGTCTTGGTCCTCCCAAGGTTTCTTCCTAGGAACTAGGGGAGTTTTTTCCTTGCCACTGTCGCCCTAGGCTCGCTCAATTTGGGATTGGACCGTAGTTATTAGGAGATAATCTAAACTTTGTAAAGTTGCTTTGAGACAATGCTCCATTGTAAAAAGCGCTATATAAATAAATCTGACTTGACTTGACTTGACCATCCAGACTGTTTTGACTAGATTTAGACCAGGTTGCATGGTTTGGGTTGCTGAGGCCGGAGTCTGAAGTCATGTCTGGCCTGCCTGCCTTGTCCGCTTGCCGGGAGTGTCGGGTGGGCGGTCTGGCTGAACTAGGCTTGGGTCCTCGTGATCTTGACTCATGCATCCTTGCCTTAGAATAAGGGCAGAGCTGGGGGTTCATAGTCATAAAAGAGTCTTACGGTGATCAGAGACGTTGGGTTGCTGTCTTCTGCCGCTCGTGGGGTTGCCAATGTCTCATGTGATCCCTCTTGGCTGTGTTTCCTTCCAGTTCTCCTCTTTCTAGCTTTCTAGCTATGCTGCTATAGCTAATGCTGCCGGGGTCTCATGCTACACTTGGCATCAGTGATTGACATGGCATCAGTGATTGTTAATAGACACTGTGCTCTTAATCAATAACTAATTACATTTTCTGTTTTCTCTCCGAGCTGTGTTCCGGCAGTTCCGGCCCCACACATGATGTACATCTGATGGAGCTCCACTGTGCATAATTCACATTTTATTCGAGCATGACTCCATGACTTTAGTTTCGCTCTTAGATTTATCATCATACCCGGGCCACTTAATGTCGATGTGCATACTTCACATTCTATTCGAACTTTGACTCCATGACTTTAGTTCGCCCTTAGATTTATCATCTACGCCGCCCAGGGAGGTTGGGTCCCTTTTTGAGTCTTGGTCCTCCCAAGGTTTCTTCCTAGAACTAGGGAGTTTTTCCTTGCCACTGTCGCCCTAGGCTCGCTCAATTTGGGATTGGACGTAGTTATTAGGAGATAATCTAAACTTGTAAAGTTGCTTTGAGACAATGCTCCATTGTAAAAAGCGCTATATAAATAAATCTGACTTGACTTGACTTGACTGTTATAAGTCCAAAAGCCAGGCTCTGTCATGGTATGGGGTTGTGTCAGAGCCCTTGGCAAAGGTCATTTCCAGTTCTGTGATGGCAGCATTAATGCAGAAAAGTCTTCAAGACGACATCTTTGACAGGGACGTCTATGGATTTCTTCAACAAGACGAGCTAAAGCATAAAACGTTAGGCCTGAAATATGTAAATCCCCTCCAGTCTTTCTTTGAGGAACATTGCTTTTAAACGTTTCAGTAATTCTCTCATGCATTTGTTTGACAAACTGGAGATCCTCTACCCATCTTTGCTCCTCAAAATCTTTCTGGGTGCTGCTTTTGTGCCAAATCATGCTCACCTGTTGACATAACCTGTTTGCAAATCACATCATTAATTACCTCATTACTAGACCTAAACTGCCCCCACTTATTTTTGGAATGTCTTACAAGCTTGAAATGCAGAAATGGATGTTTATTAACAAATGAAGTGAAACTTGAATATCTCAGGTTCATACTGATAACACTGCATATTTTTTTTGGTTTGTTTTTTCCATACTGTGCCAACTTTTGGATTTGCCATAAATAAATACAGGACCACCTGTATATGAGACAGACATTTATTTCCTATTATAATTCTTAAGACCTTGGACGTTGGATGTCGGACAAATGGATGTCGATCTGATGGCCATTAAACGGCACATACCTGTACTCACTATTGCACAGAAAGCACTTTATAGCACTTTATGGACTCACACCTACTTACATCTCTGAAATGCTTCTCTCCTTACACCTGCCCCTCACTTAGATTCTCAGATACTGGCCTTCTTCTCATCCCTGCCACAAAACTCTCTACAGTGCTGAGTCCCTGGACCCTCACCTTAATTAACCCCAAGACCCATCTGTGTACTCAGCGATTTCTGTCCTGTACGTAAGAGCAACACGATGCATCTCTGACTGGCCTTGTCCTTCTATTGTACAGTGACTTTGAGTCTTTGAAAGTAGCTACAATATTATTAATCCAAGTAATTGAGAGCTAAGGGCCTTGATCATAAGGCCAACTTCTTGGCAGCGCTATTATTTAACCCCTTAACCTTTTGGTTTATAGTCCATTACTTTAACTGCTGAGCTTCTGCCACTTTAAACTTCCAATAGCTGAAGGACGAGAGCCGAGTACGTCAGGATGCATCAGAGAGCACCACTGAGATCAAGATGGAATATAACATTGATAGCCTCAGAGGTTTGAGACGGGTTTATTACATTTATTATATGTTGAAAAGCCTAATCTAAGTCATTCTGAAGACTGGCTGAACATTTTTTAGGCCAGAAAAAGGCAGTCTGGAAATGGAACTGAATCGTATTCAACACTGAGGCTGAAACAATAGAGTCACCCAATCACACAAGGAGTCTGTGAACAGCTGGAGATACCTTCACTGAAGATTAACCCCTCATTGTGAACACTTGACCATGTGGGCTCATATCCGCACGGCCTTTAATCCTGAAGCGGAATGAAGCAGATTTCCCTGCACAGTGGACTTTTAACCGATAGTAGCTGCGCGGTGGGGGTCGACTGCCTCAGTGGTGCCAAAGGCTGACATCACTGCTAGGGAAAGCAGTAAACCCACCGCCAATCCATAAGAGATTACGCAAGCTTTAACAAGCCACGGTTGTGCCTGTGTAGATTATATTCTCTGATTTCAGCACTCTCATAATTACACACTATTTTAAATTGGTTCAGGAGTGCACACGCTCCTGGAAAACGCTCATGGTCCACTGGAAAAGATTAGCAAGCTCTGCAATGCTCATTTCCTATTTGGGTAAATGGATTATAATAGCAGGCATCGAATGTTGTACAGCAAATTCACCAGCCAGGCCAAAAACACGAGGGCCCTCAGGGGTTTATCTGCTTCACATGACTTTTTCGATTTTTCTCTTACTATTTTTACACCTGGTCATCTGAGAGATTGCAATTTCTTGGCAATTTTCTTCCGATTTTTTTTCTGTTTGAGAATTTTTGTTCAACTTTTCTTTTAATGGAAACTTCTTCCATTAAAAAGAAAGATGGCAGCAGCTGCTTGCTTGTGTCTGAAGATTGTTAGCTTCAGCTTTGTCATATTCCACATAATCAGTGAGGTGATGCTGTTTTAAATGACTTATTATACCATACTTAGTTCCAGCCCCGCAATCTGATTGGCTGAGAGAAGATTTTTGACTTTATTGACAACAATGGCACTCTGACCGACGCTCTATAAGTATTACTCCGCGGCACACAGGTAACCTAGCAACGATGCCCGTCCTAAAAAGCAGTCAAGTTACAATGAGTAAAACAAAAGCTATAATTAGTTTATAATATATATTGGTTTTGAAAACAATTTAAATTTGGATGATGAAGCTATGAATGACCAACCTGAGCCAAAGGTTTATCACCTTCAGGATTTGGAAGCTCTGGAAGTCAGTACTTTAAATCAAACGTCCCGGCTCTTAATGGATTCACAGCTCGGCTGAAGAGCAACGAGACTGAAGATCAGTTTTAGTCCCAACAACAAAAATAATGAATCAGCTTCATCCCTCACAAAGATGCCGTTTGCTGGAGTTAAACTCGGCGTCTTTAGTATAATTAAACACCATCCGAGGCTGATCGGAGCTTCATTCATCTGACAGGTTTGTCATCTGTAAGCCCAGAGAAGCTGCTGATGCTCTGTAACTCTGTCGTTACATTTCTGACTGATCAGATTAACATTAAGAGCTTCATCATACTAATTTATAATCTCTAATCAAATGGGATCCTAGACTTTGGTTAGAACACCAGGATCTCTGATTTGTCAGTAGAATAGTGGATCTTAGTAACAGCCTGCCTTATAAACCCGACCCATTTTATTTGCTGAATGTAGATTAACTTTCTTTTTAATAAATTAAAACTTACCAATCGATATATTTGTGTTTATTGTCTGTATAACAAAGTTATTAGTAATTCTGTTCCTCGACTTTAATGACTGAAGGGCTTAGCCGCGGGGTAACGATACAATGGAACCATTTTACCTCGCGAAAGGCTGATAAACAAATCGTTTTTTTGTCCTCTTTATCTTAAAATCTAACAATAAATGGCGATAACGGAACTGTGGTATAATCGCAATAATACACTCGAGGTCGTGCTTTAAGGCGAATCTTCACACCCGTGCCAATATCTCACGTTAAAGCACTCCCTCTTGTATATTATTGCTTAAGTATGGTTCTGAGAGTTTGAGTTCTTCTCACTTTCTCCATTCATACTGCAAACAGCATTCACTTACTGTGAAGGACGGGAACTCTGAAGACATGGCTGTAACCTAAATCCCACTACATCACTTCTCCCTCATTAATACTGCCCTATATAGAAAGACTCTCTTTCGTGCACTAAGTAGTAGCATTGGAGCACAACTGAAATCTAGCACTTCTTTGTCATCATGTGTCAGCACCGATCTGTGCTATCTAAATGTGACCAGTACAGAATCGGTTATATGAGACTGATCGGCCGATCACACTGAAAACCGTCCGATTCCAGTCACCGGCCGATCGATCGAAGCATCTCTGATTATTATTGATTAAACTGAAATAGTGTACATGTGCATCTGTGCTCCTGACCAGCTGCTGCTGTGTTACAAGTCTGTCCGCAACAGTTTCTGTAGTAGGAGTCGGCACAAAGGCAGCTGAGGTTTGTATAGACTGTGGCTTGACCTGGCAAGACCTGTGCAGAGGGAATTGCAGTACTCAAGATGAGTGCTGATAAAAGCATGAACTTCACCAAACCATTTTTAGTGAGCAAGTGACAGAGAGTGATTTTAAAAAAGCAGTTTTAGTGTGTCCAGGTTTTGCACTACAGAAAATACAAACCCATCCGTATAAACACCTCAGTCTACTAAGGATTAGGGGTGATTGGTAGTTGAATAATCTCTCAATTATTTTTTCGATTAGTCAAAAAGTATGCTGCCCTCCATCTCTGCTTCCTGTGGGCGTGACTCAAGTTTGCACAGCTGTCAATGTCACCCTGTTGGCCAGTCTCTTTCTTAACACAAGTTCCCATAGCAAATGAATCCCCATAGCCTAGACAGTCCATCATAGGGCACATGGACCCACCCACAAAGCCACACCAAGGCCACTTTACAGACACCAATTAACCTAACACATGTCTTTGGAATGTGGGAGGAAACCGAAGTACCTGTAGGGAACAAACTCGGGGGCTGAACCATAACTGGTTAAATATCCTATATAGGTAGCAACAGCGCCACCATTCAATATGTTCTTCTTCATTAGTACACGGACTTTCTACTCCCTCCACAAATTTTCTATGGGGTTGAGGTCTGGATGTTTCCACCCCCATGCTGCACAGGTGTTCTTGGGATGCAACTCAGACTCTTCTTCCTCCAAACACGAGGAGTTGAGTTTTTACCAAAAAGTTCTATTTTGGTTTCATCTGACCACATGATATTCTCCCAATCCTCTTCTGGATCATCCATATGCTCTCTGGCAAACTTCAGTTTACAGGTCTGTGAGCCAGAAATCTTGCTTCTTTGTGGGTGACCAAATACTTATTTTCCACCAAGATTTACAATTAAATTCTTTAAAAATCCTACAATGTGATTTCCTGGATTTTTTTTTCTCATATTGTCTCTCATAGATGAAGTGTACCTATGATGAAAATTACAGACCTCTCTCATCTTTCTAAGTAGGAGAACTTGACTAAATACTTTTTTGCCCCACTGTATATTCAACAACCAAGTAAAAATCATCTTTTTTTCATTTCTGAAGAACAACAATTTAAAATAATGAAAGAAAAAGAATCTTTACTCTGCTGACATAAAAATACTTTAGAAGGAGTTTAAATTTTTTGAGGGTGCATGATGTACAAATGCAATCGCATTAGATGCCGTAATAAACAGAACGCACGTGATACTGTCAGTCTCTACGATGCATTGTTTCGCCCCTACTAAGAGTATTGGGACAGTACGTGAAACGTCAATTTCACTTCAGAAAATGAGCATTCATACATAGTTTCATACCTCAAGTGCATGAAGGATGAGCAGATGGTGGTCAGGGTGTGCTTACGTAAATCTGGGTGCCATCAGCATTACAGTAAAACTGAGATTGTGCCACTCCATAATGCGTCCCAAAGGTAGCGGGTACATTACGAAACAGAAAAGGCCAAGAATTGATGCTTGAGGAATGAGTCTGAAATTACCGACAGCGATGAAACAATTTCCCAGAAGATCCGAACCAAGAAAGAACTTGTAACAGCTGAAAGACACGATATATATAAACCATGATGCAGCAAACTGAACAGCAGATCAAGAATGAGCCGAAGGTTGACGGTGCCTTTAAAGTGTGGAAGAGCAATTTGAATGCTTTGTAGTGTTCAGAAGTCAGGTAGAGAAGGTTCAAAAAGATTTTTAGTAGGTTTCTCCACAGTCTTTGTGACTGTTATAGATTTTCAGAGGAGTAGCAACAAGTGACCTGTTAATAAGATGACAGATGGGAGCAGATGATAAAAAAAACATTTCTTTAGGAAAAAAAGTGGAAGTTGGATCAAGCAGACTGGACGATAAATGAGATCAGATATGGTGCTTGGCACCTTAAGAGCAAAAATTGTTAATAACTCAACTTCCATTTGAAAGAATGGGATGCAACTCAGCATTCTTCTTCCTCCAAACACGACAAGCTGAGTTTTTACCAAAAAGTTCTATTTTGGTTTCATCTGAACATTCTCCCATTCTCCTCTTCTGGATCATCCATATGCTCTCTATCAAACTTCAGACGGGCCTGGACATGTACTGGCTTAAGCAGGGGGGCACGCCTGGCATTGCAGGAACTGAGTCCCTATCGGCGTAGTGTGTTACTGATGGTAGCCTTTGTTACATTGGTCCCAGCTCTCTGCAGGTCATTCATGCGTCCGTGTAGTTCTGGGATTTTTGCCCACTGTTCTCATGATCATTTGGACCCCACGGGATGAGATCTTGCATGGAGCCCCAGATCGAGGGAGATTATTAATGGTGTTGTATGTCTTCCATTTTCTTACAGTTGCTCCCACAGTTGATTTATTCACACCAACCTGCTTGCCTATTGTAGATTCACTCTTCCCAGCCTGGTGCAAATCTACAGTTTTCTTCCTGGTGTCCTTCGACAGCTCTTTGGTCTTGGCCATGGTTGAGTTTGGAGTCTGACTGTTTGAGGCAGTGGACAGGTGTCTTTTATACAGATAACAAGGTCAAACAGGTGCCATTAATACAGATAACGAGTGGAGGACAGAAGAGCTTTTTAAAGAAGAAGTTACAGGTCTGTGAGAGCCAGAAATCTTGCTTGTTTGTGGGTGACCAAATACTTATTTTTCCACCATGATTTACAATTAAATTCTTTAAAAAATCCTACAATGTGATTTCATGATTTTTTTTTCTCATTTTTGCTCTCATAGTTGAAGTGTTACACACATGATGAAAATTACTGTGTAACGGGGCCGAGGGCGAGGGGGAGGAGACAAACGCAGGTTGGTGACTGGAACAAAACATGGGGTTTATTAGGGAGAAGACACGGAAAATTGAAACATAAAATGTAACCAACCTAGGAGGCGCGTTAGGGACGCGAGGACGGACGAGAAACATATGGGAGCGGTGACGACGAGAGTTGGGACGCGGCGATGACGTCAATGATCCGCGTCTACCGTCTCAAACCGTCCGTGTTTAAGTAGGGAACCTCACAGCTGGAGCGATTCAGTGCGATCGCCGTGAGGTCCCTGATTGGTCCGGGGGACGGCAGATACGGTAGGCACGGGCCGGGTAGCGTAGCGTGACAGTGCCCCCCCCCCAAGGAGTCCGAGCCGGAGCTTAGGACTCCGAGGAAGGACCCCCGGGGGCGGGCTTCGCCTCAGGAGGCCTCCTGACCGGGACGGACTCCAGGAGGGAATCCCCAGCAGTCGGGCGGTCGGCGGCGCGGAAGCACCGAGGAGAAGCGGGCGAGAGAGGAAGACGACGAGGCGACGCTTGAGAGCGTTTAACTAGTCGCGGACGCGAGGCGGCTGAGCAGATCCTCGGACCACAGGCGAGCTTGAGAGCAGCGGCGAGGCGGCGAGGCTTGAAAAGCTTGAGAGAGAGTCGGAGGAGAGGCGGGAAAGCCAGGAGGAGACGGACCAGGCGAGGATGGACAAGAAGAGGGAGAAGGCGGCGAGGCTTGAAAGCAAGAGGCGAGGCGGAGAGGTTTGACAGCAGCGCGAGGGGAGGCGGCGAGGCTTGACAAGAAGCGGCGAGGCAGGCGGCGAGGCTTGACCAGCAGCGGCGAGGCGGCGAGGCTTGACAGCAGCGGCGAGGCGGCGGCAGGCTTGACCAGCAGCGGCGAGAGGCGGCGAGTGCTTGACAGCAGCGGCGAGGCGGCGATGCTTGACGAAGCCGCGGCGAGGCGGCGATGCTTGACAGCAGCGGCGAGGAGGAGATGCTTGAAGCAGCGGCGAGGCGGCGATGCTTGACAGCAGCGGCGAGGCGGCGATGCATTGACAGCAGCGGCGAGGCGGGCGGCGCTGCTTGACAGCAGCGGCGAGGCGGCGATGCTTGACAGCAGCGGCGAGGCGGCGATGCTTGACAGCAGCGGCGAGGCGGCGATGACCTTGACAAGAGCAGCGGAGAGAGGCGGAGATGCTGGACAGCCGCGGAGATCCCCGAGGCGGCGATGCTTGACAAGCAGCGGCGAGGCGGCGATGCTTGACAGCAGCGGCGAGGCGGCGATGCTTGACAGCAGCGGCGAGGCGGCGATGCTTGACAGCAGCGGCGAGGGCGGCGATGCTTGACAGCAGCGGCGAGGCGGGCGATGCTTGACAGGCAGCGGCGAGGCGGCGTGCTTGACAGCAGAGGCGAGGCGGCGTTGCTTGACAGCAGCGGGAGGCGTGCGTTGCTTGACAGCAGAGGCGGGCGGAGTGCTTGACAGCAGAGGCGAGGCGGCCGTTGCTTGACAAGCAGAGGCGAGGCGGCGTTGCTTGGCAGCAGAGGCGAGGCGGCGTTGGATTGGGCAGCAGAGGCGAGGCGGCGTTGCTTGGCAGCAGAGGCGAGGCGGCGTTGCTTGGCAGCAGAGGCGAGGCGGCGTTGCTTGGCAGCAGAGGAGAGGCGGCGTTGCTGACAGGCAGAGGCGAGGCGGCGTTGCTTGACAGCAGAGGCGAGGCGGCGTTGCTTGACAGCAGAGGCGAGGCGGCGTTGCTTGACAGCAGAGGCGAGGCGGCGTTGCTTGACAGAGAGGCGAGGCGGCGTTGCTTGACAGCAGAGGGCGAGGCGACGTTGCTTGACAGCAGAGGCGATGGCGGCGTTGGCTTGACAGCAGAGGCGGACGGGCGGCGTTGCTTGACCAGCAGAGGCGAGGACTTGGGTCTCCATGGAGGAGGGACAATCTCCGAACGGTTTTCTCTGGGGGTTGCGGCCGTTGGTAAGGCTTCAGGCAGGGTCTCCGCGGAGGAGACTTGCTCAGACGGAGTCTCCGTGGAGGCAGTGGCCTTTGGAAAGGCTTCTGACGTGGATGGGGCCTTAGGGGAAGGCTTCTGAGGAGGATGGAGCCTTTAAAAAGGCTTCGGACGAGGCTTGGGCCTTGGGGAAGGCTTCTGAGGAGGATGGAGCCTTTGGGAAAGGCTTCTGAAGAGAATTGGGCCTTTGGAAAGGCTTCTGAAGAGACTTGGGCTTTGGAAAGGCTTCTGAAGAGACTTGGGCCTTTGGAAAGGCTTCTGAAGAGATTGGGCCTTTGGAAAGGCTTCTGAAGAGACTTGGGCCTTTGGAAAGGCTTCTGAAGAGACTTGGGCCTTTGGAAAGGCTTCTGAAGAGACATGGGCCTTTGGAAAGCTTCTGAAGAGACTTGGGCCTTGGAAAGGCTTCTGAAGAGACTTGGGCCTTTGGAAAAGGCTTCTGAAGAGGACTTGGGCCTTTGGAAAGGCTTCTGAAGAGAAGAGGACTTGGGCCTTTGGAAAGGCTTCTGAAGAGACTTGGGCCTTTGGAAAGGCTTATTGAAGAGACTTGGGCCTTTGGAAAGGCTTCTGAAGAGACTGGGCCTTTGGAAAGGCTTCTGAAAGAGACTTGGGCCTTTGGAAACAGGCTTCTGAAGAGACTTGGCCTTTGGAAAGGCTTCTGAAGAGGACTTGGGCCTTTGGAAAGGCTTCTGAAGAGAACTTGGGCCTTTGGAAAAGGCTTCTGAAGAGACTTGGGCCTTTGGAAAGGCTTCTGAAGAGAGACTTGGGCCTTTGGGAAAAGGCTTCTGAAGAGACTTGGGCCTTTGGAAAGGCTCTTGAAGAGACTTGGGCCTTTGGAAAGGCTTCCTGAAGAGGCTGGAGCCTTTAGAAAGGCCCCTGGTGAGGATGGAGCCTTTAGAAAGGGCTTCTGGTGAGGATGGAGCCTTTAGAAAGGCTTCTGGTGAGGATGGAGCCTTTTAGAAAGGCTTCTGGTGAGGATGGAGCCTTTAGAAAGGATTCTGGGTGAGGATGGAGCCTTTAGAAAGGCTTTCTGGTGAGGATGGAGCCTTTAGAAAGGCTTCTGATGGTGAGGATGGAGCCTTTAGAAAGCTTCTGGTGAGGATGGAGCCTTTAGAAAAGGCTTTCTGGGGAGGATGGAGCCTTTAGAAAGGCTTCTGGTGAGGATGGAGCCTTTAGAAAGGCTTCTGGTGCCCTGGGGGCAGCCACGGGACAGCAGGACACCCTGGAGGCAGCCACCGGAACTGCAGACACCCTGGAGGCAGCCACCGGAACTGCAGATGTCCTTGGGGCAGGCCACCGGGAACTGCAGATGTCTCCTTGGGGCAGCCACCGGAAACTGCAGATGTCCTTGGGGCAGCCCACCGGAAACGGCAGATGTGCTTGGGGCAGCCACGGAACTGCAGAGAGTCCTTGGGGCAGCCACTGGCACCAACATCCGGGACGCGGGGAGTGGGCACGAGCGGGGGGTGTGATGTGACCGTCCGTGTCCCAAACGAACGCAAGTGCGGGTGGTCGAGGAAGCTGGACTGAGCGGTACCATGATCGAGGAACTAGGGGTTCTGAGGCGTGTTTGGGAAACGCGAATGCTAGGAAAATGAAGGGAACGGGGAAAAAAACAAAGAGCGACTAAAAATGAAATTGTCGGCAGGCAGTTCGCTTTGACGCCTGGTTAGGGCGGTCCGGCTGGTGGTAAGCTGGGGATCCAGCACCTTACCAACCAGTGCAGAGCGGACCGGGCGCACTGGTTCTGCAGGGCTGGAACCCACAGTGTCGATGCCCGGGGCTTCCCAGGAGAAGCTAAAAGCGAACTCCAGCTCCTCCAGGAATAGGTCTATGGTGCCCTTCCGGAGCATCGGCCACCATGTGGGTGGCCCAAACCAGGGCTTCACCTCCCAGGTGGAGAAACAAAAAGGAAACTTTCTCAAAACTCTGAATCAAAGGGGAAAGTGTCAAAAGAACGACCTGCACTGCACCACAAACGGCCAGCAGGAGGCAGGATCGCCGTAGAAAAGGTCGAGGGAAAACAAAAAACATTAGGTGAACCTGCCGTCTCCATTACAGGCGGATCATTCTGTAACGGCCGAGGGCGAGCGAGGGGAGGAGACAAACGCAGGTTGTACTGAACAAAAACATGGGTTTATTAGGGAGAAGACACGGGAAAATGAAACATAAAATGTAACCAAACCTAGGAGGCGCGTTAGGGACGCGAGGACGGACGAGAAACATATGGGAGCGGTGACGACGAGCGTTTGGGACGCGGCGGATGACGTCAATGATCCGCGTCTACCGTCTCAACCGTCCGTGTTTTAAGTAGGGGAACCTCACAGCTGGAGGCGATCAGTGCGATCAGCCGTGAGGGTCCCCTGAATTGGCAAGGGGGACGGCAGATACGGTCGGCAATACGGAGGGGTAGCGTGGACAATTACAGACCTCTTCATCTTTTCTAAGTAGGAGAAACTTGCACAATCAGTGGCTGACTAAATACTTTTTTGCCCCACCGTAACTAACCTTTTTGGAACCCATGGAGAACTTACGAAAGTGGGATCAATTTTCACCATCTTGGGGGATATTCTTTAATGGGGGGGGGATTTTGGGGGAAGGGGGGGGGGGGGGGGAAAAGGCAGGATACGGTGGCAGGCCGGTAGCGTGACAATTACAGACCTCTCTCATCTTTCTAAGTAGGAGAACTTGCACAATCAGTGGCTGACTAAATACTTTTTTGCCCCACCGTAACTAACCTTTTTAGGACCCATGGAGACTTATTTGTACTAAGAAAACAGGACTGTAGATGTAAAAATAAAAATAAATACGATAAACACAGTGGAGATCCTCAGTGAGCAAGGGTTATTGTGAATCTGAATCACTGAATCACTGTGTACCGAATCCTGAATTGTAAATTGTCGCGCACCTCGACTCTTCTATACAAGTTTAAGCAACAGTTTGGCTATGATTTGCTCACCATGTGCTTACCTGACACTATAGAGAACTTTACCATCCGGATAGACCCTGAGCATGACGTTATCGGTGGTGGTGTCATGGATGAAGGAGCGTTTGGAGTGAACAAAGAACATGTCGGGCACCCAGATCTTCTTCACTAGCCGACTGTCAAATGTCATGCTCTGGTTGGTCTTGCTGGGGAAGCTCAGGCGCTCGTCCTTCCAGTAGTGCCTCAGGTACAGGGTCATGGTGAAGTCCTGGATACGACAGCTATGTTAATCGTTAGTAGTAGGGTTGCACCAATACTGATACCGATACCATATACGTTAGACTTTAAATGTAATATAATAATTCACTCACTGCACACTATATTAGGAACACCTGTACACCTTCTCATTCATGCATCTAATCAGCCTAAACAAACAGGTTCTTTTACCATATCCACTTCGGAGATGGTGTCCAAACTCTCCACTTGCACATCCACACCCACAGGAACGGCCGGACCTGCAAAAAAAATGGAGCATGGCTTCTGCAATTAATAACGCCAGCCAAAAAGACCAAATCATTTTGGGAGGTAATAAAATGCTGCTCCACCAACATTTAAAAGATTAGAATCACTTCTTTAGAATTGCTTTCTTTAACTATTCATCAAGGTACAATTAAATGGATAAAAATATTAGTTTAGGCATTCGTTTTTGAAATGACTGAAAATACTATTCCAACAAGACTGCTTTGTGCAGAAATGTGCAGGATGAGAAGCATAGTTTGAAGCTACAGTGGTGCTTGAAAGTTTGTGAACCCTTTAGAATGTTTTATATTTCTGCATAATTTTGACCTAAAACATCATCAGATTTTCACACAACTCCTAAAAGCAGATAAAGAGAACCCAGTTAAACAAATGAAACAAAAATATTATCTTGGTCATTTATTTATTTAGGAAAATTATCCAATATTACATATTAGTGAGTGGCAAAAGTATGTGAACCTCTGGGATTAGCAGTTCATTTGAAGGTGAAATTAGAATCGGGTGTTTTCAATCAATGGGATGCCAATTCAGGTGGGAGTGGGCACCCTGTTTTATTTAAAGAACAGGGATCTATCAAAGTCTGCTCTTCACAACATGTTTGTGGAAGTGTATCATGGCACGAACAAAGGAGATTTCTCAGGACCTAAGAAAAAGAGTTGTTGATGCTCGTCAGGCTGGAAAAGGTTACAAAACCGTCTCTAAAGAGTTTGGACTCCACCAATTCACAGTCAGACAGATTGTGTACAAATGGAGGAAATTCAAGACCATTGTTACCCTCCCCAGGAGTGGGTCGACCAACAAAGATCACTCCAAGAGCAAGGTGTTGTGTAGTAGTTGGCGAGGTACACAAGGACCCCAGGGTAACTTCTAAGCAACTGAAGGCCTCTCTCACATTGGCTTAATGTTAATGTTCATGAGTCCACATCAGAAGAACACTGAACAACAATGGTGTGCATGGCAGGGCTGCAGGGAGGAAAGCCCACTGCTCTCCAAAAGAACATTGCTGCTCGTCTGCAGTTTGCTAAAGATCACGTGGACGAGCCAGAAGATTATTGGAAGAATGTTTTGTGGAAGGATGAGACCAAAATAGAAAACTTTTGGTTTAAAAGAAAAGCGTTATGTTTGGAGAAAGGAAAACACTGCATTCCAGCATAAGAACCTTATCCCATCTGTGTGAAAACATGGTGGTGGTAGTAGTATCATGGTTTGGGCCTGTCTTGCTGCATCTGGGCAGGACGGCTTGCATTATTGATGGAACAATGAATTCTGAATTATATCAGAGAATTCTAAAGGAAAAATGTCAGGACATCTGTCCATGAACTGAATCTCAAGAGAAGGTGGGTCATTGCAGCAAGATAAACAACCCTAAGCACAACAAGCCGTTCTACCAAAGAATGGTTACAGAAGAATAAAGTTTCATGTTTTGGAATGGCCAAGTCAAAGTCCTGACCTTAATCCAATGGAAATGTTGTGGAAAGAACCTTTGAAGTGAGCAGCTAATGTGAGGAAACCCAACCAAACATCCCAGAGCTGAAGCTGTTCTGTACGAAGGAATGGGACTAAAATTCCTCCATTAAGCCGGTGTGCAGGACTGATCAAACAGATACAGGAAACGTTTAGCTGCACTTATTGCTGCACAGGGGGGTCAACACCAGATACTGAAAGCAAAGGGTTCATATACTTTTGCCACTCACTAATATGTAATATTGGATCATTTTCCTCAATAAACAAATGACCAAGTATAATAGTTTTGTCTTATTTGTTTAACTGGGTTCTCTTTATCTACTTTTAGGACTTGATGATGTTTTAGGTCATATTTACGCAGAAATATAGAAAAAGCTAAAGGGTTCACAAACTTTCAAGCACCACTGTATACAGAATATTTGGTGACAAACTAATAAATTGAGAATGAGGTCCTAGCTTATACCCTCCAAACCTCAAAATATTGGAGTGGCACAGTGGTGCAGTGATCAGGTCGATCAGAACCCTGGCCTCCACCTGTGTGGGGTTTGCACGTCCTTCCTGCGTCCGGGTGCTCTGGTTTCTCCCACATTCTAAAAACATGCATTCGGTTGATTGGTCATTCTAAATTGGCCCATAACTAGTGTGTTGATATAACCTTGTGTCTGTCATGAGCATAGCTTTGATGCTCTTTGTGACATTAAATTAACAAACAAACAAACTTAAAAAATAAAGACTTAAACTTGTTCCCAATCTGACTCTTTAAAAATACTTTTTTCATCTTGAATTTTAAACTACAGTCTTCCTCCTTCAGTCCTCGTTATCTCGCCAAACTCATCTCTCGCCACCTGTGATGGCAGGAGGGATTTCCCTCCGTGCACTTTACCTCGAAATGCCATCGACCTCGGCTCTCGCCCTTGCCACTCTTGAAATGTAATGAAATTCAACCCCGCTACGCCGCCTAGTTTTCAGGAGACCGGTCAACAGGTGTCACTTTAATCCCACTGACAGGGTCAGTAATACTAAGCCGTGCTACTGGCCACACCCCCTTCACACCTCCCTGTTCGTAAAAGGTGCTTTGGGTAATAGACACAATTAAATGACTAAAAACTGTACATATACACTAAGTGTAATTGTATGAGCAGTAGGGCTGCTCGGCAGTGCTTAATTTGTAATACATGAGGTAAGGGAACACCGAGCGTGCCGTGATCCGGCAAGTGAGCATTAAGTGAAAAGGTCCCGGAACAAATAAACACAACTGTGGACATAATGAAGACGTAACACAGTAGCTGTCAAAATAAAATATCGATATAAATGAAAAAGACTCACAGTGAGTCTTTCAGTTGTCTTTTGTCTGCATTTCCAAACCTCGCCGTCCGCGAGCTCTCCTGACACATAAGTGCACGATACGTGACTGATGAAACAATTGCACCAGTTACCATTAAAGATAATGAGCAGGTTGGGTTTTCGGAAAGGAAGTCACACAGATTACAAGCAGGAATTTCAGTGGAATTAAGTCTGTATGATCATCGGTACAAACTGTCACTGTTCCCTCTGGTGGCAAAGGGGTAACAGAGAAGGCCCATTAGAGAGGTAGGTAAAAAACGCCCCACAATCCAGTCTCTCCTCTGATGAGAGCTACAGATGGCAGGGGTTGAAATGCTCCCAGGCTATTTTCAAAAATTGAAAGCTAGAATGTCTGGAGATGGGTGATCATATGCTATTTGTAAGTGCAAATTACAGAACAGTTACCATAATATAAAAAAGGAATAAGTTAACAATGTCTATGTATTAACTACAACTAAATGGTATTAATTTCGAATTATAAACATTGGGATTTATACAAACCAAAAGAATCAACATAGTGACATCCCAGAACTCTGAACTGTATTAAGTGGGTATGACAAAATAAGAAAGGATGAGTGAGTGAATGAATGAAGGAATGCAATTCCAACCCTATTTAATCTCCAGAGCTTTTCAGAATACAGAGACGCTTTGCATTTGGAGGTATATCACTGAGGATTAAACGCAAACATTTACACAACACATAATGAACAGAGCACAATCCATAATCCCTCACTGCACACTAACCCCCAGTCTGATTAATCACTGGTGTAAATGTAGAGTAAGAGTACGCCATTCAAGCTGTGGGGCGAAAGATTCATTTCATTGTTCAGTGGGTTCAGGTCAACAAGGTCAATAATAATAATAATAATAATGCATATTATTTATAGGTGCTATTGACGGTCAAAACATCACAAAACAGTAATATACTATAATACATTAAAATAATCAGCACCAGTACAAAACTGAATTTGAGATTTTGAGGTGGATGAAGGCAGGAAGAGGGTCAATGATACGAGTGTCTTGTGGACGATATCACGATAATATGTGCTGGAGATCCACATCATCCTACACGGCCCTCCCTTGACCCTTTTCTCTTTGTCCCTCCTAAATATACAGTGGTCCCTCAGAACTCATCCAATTTGGTTCTAAAGTCAAGTCAAGTCAAGTCAGATTTATTCCTATAGCGCTTTTTACAATGGAGCATTGTCTCAAAGCAACTTTACAAGTTTAGATTATCTCCTAATATCTACGTCCAATCCCAAATTGAGCAAGCCTAGGGCGACAGTGGCAAGGAAAAACTCCCTGAGTGTTATGATGAAGAAACCTTGGGAGGACCAAGACTCAAAAAGGGACCCAACCTCCTTGGGCGGCGTAGATGATAAATCTAAGAATGAAACTAATTTATCTAAACTAATAAGTCATGGAGTGATAGTTGAAATAAAATGTGAAATATGCACTAAGTAGTCCGATACACAGTCACTCTAGGATCCTGAGTCTAAGCAGGAAAGGCGTTGGCGGCACTTTGACCCCAGCCAACCGGAGGAGGGTGAGGGTTACTGTCCTCTGGTGTGGCCTGGGTTTGATGGGGCTGGAGCTGTTGACGGAAGCAGCTTGAGTGAAGCTGAAGCGGATGAACATCATTCTTGACGCATTTTGACTCAAAAACTTTGTCTCAACTCTCGTCGTTTGCTAGTTTCACCAATAGAGTAAGTGTTTTGCTTTCCCTTATTACTTTCAATCCATTACTCATTAAATGACATATGCTTTTCAACACTTTATTATAAAATAAGCTTTGAGTGGATTCTGGTGTTGTATCTCGTGGCACATTCTCAGTTTGGTCCAGGGTTCAAATTATACCGCTTGCCAAGCTCCCACTGTTGGACTCAAGACTCTTAACCCACAATTCCTTGGACTGTATCAGTTGAAAATCGCTCCGGCTAAGAGTGTCTGCTAAATATCATAAACATTTACATTTACAGCATTTAGCAGACGCCCTTATTCAGAGCGACTTACAATTGATACAGTCTTACAATCCAAGCAATTGTGGGTTAAGGGCCTTGCTCAAGGACCCTACAGTGGCAGCCTGGCAAAGGTGGGATTAGAACCCTGGACCTTCTGGTCCATAGGCCATTACTTTAACCGCTAGGCTTCCACAGTCCCAAACGCAAGTTCAGCCATCCAGTCTTTTGAAGTGATTATTGTCAGTGAGGCGAGCATGGACCTGAGATGCAGCTGTTCTTGAAAGAAAAGGTAAATTCTAAATTGGTAGAAATGTGTCAGGTTGTTTGGGTGCACACAGGTTCCGTAAGTATTAGAGTTGTTACGGCTGTTTTGAGAGATGAAGGAACAAATCCAGAGATGAAGGAAGACTGGATGATGTCAGATATTAGAGAGGACAGGGAGGGCAAACAAGCTTTTACCAGGAAGAAGGTTTGGATTTAGGAATGAAACCAGAAATTTCAATGACAGTCAGGAGTTTAAAACTAGAGAGAAATGAAATGGGGATAATAGAAAGCAGGATAAAGGGAACTGTGTGCTGTTATTTGACAAGGCCAATTGCTGGTGGGTATTTTCAGTGTTGGCATTAAAAAGGTCATTAAACTGTTATGTTGAGCAGTGGAGTACAGGCAGTGTGCAAGACTGTAAGGTGGCATGGTAGGCTCTTATTCACCGAGGGGATCAGGATTCCTATGCTTCCACCAACTGACCTCATTAAGTGTCCATAACAGGTAGTTTTGCCTGTGGACTGGAGCAAAAAAAAAAAAGTAGAACCATCTTATTGTGAGACGGTTTTGTTGGATTAGGGTTTGACTATGAAGGCTTTTTACATTTAAATAATATTCATGTCCATTCATATTCAGGCAAATGATGAGAAGGCCACAAGCAAGGTCACACCAACCGAGAAAGTAAAAGACAACAATCAAGGGTTGAATTCAGGCAGCAAAGTAATGATGAGCAGTCAATAGCTTTAAAAGATAGCATCATGCTGCAATTCTACACCACCAAAGGTGCTTGTTAACATGACATTGAAATAAATGGGTAACCACAATGGATCAGGCAATGGGAGATTAAATATCAGAGCTCTGACACTCTGAGCAACCTGGGCAGCTGATCTGTAAATAATCCGTAATAAAAGCACAACAATACTTTATTCAGCTGACAGACTTTTGACCTACGAACGCTGAAGATTAGAGAAGCCAGGGACGGGTTAATGAAGCATTGAGCTGCAGTCTGTAATTAATCACCAGGCTCAGTGAAATCCCGCATGTTATGTCACAGATTGTAAGGCATGAGACAGCCACCATGACGTCAAGAGATAACTACACAAACACTGGGTAAGGGGTCACAATGTTATTGCTTCATGCTAATTTAACATATGTGTACAGTACAGTGGAATTTCGAATGCCTCTTCACTCGTACTTTACAATTTGGACTTTGAAAGATTTTTTTTTGCCCCCAAATTCAAATCGAAAATCAGTCTTCGAACATCGTCACCCTAAATAGAACACTCAACGATGTGTCACTGCTTTTCAGCCAAGCTGTGAATACATTACAGCACATCCAAATCCTCCTTTGTAAGGGTGACAAACCTTGGCTCACTGAAAGTATCAGGATGGTCAGTAATACGGTGGGGCAAAAAAGTATTTAGTCCACTGATTGTGCAAGTTCTCCTACTTAGAACGATGAGAGAGGTCTGCAATTTTCATCATAGGTACACTTCAACTATGAAGGACAAAATCAGAAAAAACAATCCAGGAAATCACATTGTAGGATTTTTAAAGAATTTAATTGTAAATCATGGTGGAAAATAAGTATTTGGTCACCCACAAACAAGCAAGATTTCTGGCTCTCACAGACCTGTAACAACTTCTTTAAAAGCTCTTCTGTCCTCCACTTGTTACCTGTATTATTGGCACCTGTTTGACCTCGTTATCTGTATAAAAGACACCTGTCCACAGCCTCAAACAGTCAGACTCCAAACTCAACCATGGCCAAGACCAAAGAGCTGTGGAAGGACACCAGGAAGAAAATTGTAGACCTGCAGCAGGCTGGGAAGAGTGAATCTACAATAGGCAAGCAGGTTGGTGTGAATAAATCAGCTGTGGGAGAGCAAATTGTAAAAAAAATGGAAGACATACAAGACCTTGATCTCTCCTCGATCTGGGGCTCCAATGCCAAGATCTCTCCATGGTCAAAATGATTCATGAGAACGGTGAGCAAAAATCCCCAGAAAACTACACGGAGGGACCCTGATGAATACCTGCAAGAACTGGGACCAATAACAAAGGCTACCATCAGCAACCACACTACGCCGAGAGGGACTCGATCCTGCATTGCCAGGCTTGCCCCCTCTTAAGCCATTAACATGTCCAGGCCCGTCTGAATTTGCCAGAGAAGCATATGGATGATCTAAAAGAGTTGGGAGAATATCAATGTGTCAGAAGAAACCAAAATAGAACTTTTTTGGTAAGCCTCACTTGCCGTGTTTGGATAAGAAGAAATGCTGAGTTGCCCATACCTAACTGTGAAGCATTGGGGTGGAAACATCATCTTTGGGCCTGTTTTCTGCAAATGGGACAGAACGACTGATCCGTGTTCAGGGAAGAATGAACGGGCCATGTATTTGTGAGATTTTAAAGAGCCAAAACGTCTTTCGTTCAGTGAGAGCAGTGAAGATGTACGTGGCTGGGTCTTCCAGCCTGACAATGATCCCAACACAACCACTCGGGCAACGAGGAGTGGCTCCATAAAACGCATTTAGGTCCTGGAGTGGCCTAGCCAGTCTCCATATCTCAGCCCCTAGAGTATGTGTGGAGGGAGTTGAAAGTCGTGTTGCCAGCAAACACAGCCCCAAAACATCACTGCTCTAGAGGAGATCTGCATGGAGGAATGGGCCAAAATACCAGCTACAGTGTGTGCTAACCTGGTGAAGACTTACAGGAAACGTTTGACCTGCATCATTGCCAACAAAGGTTAAGTTACAAAGTATTAAGTTGAACTTTTGTTATTGACCAAATATTTATTTCCCACCATAAATTACAATTATATTCTTTAAAAATCCTACACTGTGATTTCCTGGACTTTTTTCCTCATTTTGTCTCTCATAGTTGAAGTGTACCTATGATGAAAATTACAGACCTCTCTCATCTTTCTAAGTAGGAGAACTTGCACAATCAGTGGCTGACTAAATACTTTTTTGCCCCAATGTAGGTTACATATGTATGTAATACCTGAAGAGCTTCTCCTAGAATGTCTCTCAGCCAATCAAATTGCGAGATCAGAACTAACTGTGGCATTATACCATGTATAGCATTCCGGCCTATAGAAAACAGAATTGTGTCTGTCACACATAGCTGTATATGCTTTCATTTCCTTCTGTCTGAGTTTCAATTTAATTATCTCTTCTCACTTTCCCTGTTTGAGTTTCCTGTTTCCAGCTTTCTTCCCACGACTTTTGACTTTCTCTCTTTGTTTCCTCACACAGTGATTCTCTTTTTTTCCCCCATTTACAACCCTCGTTGGGTTACTGGAAAATGTAATGCAAAACAGAATGCAACAATGTGCAAATCATTTAAACCTTATATTTGACTGAAATTAGCACAAATGACAACATATCCCATGCTGAAAATGAGAAATTGTATTTGTTTTGGAAAAATATATGCCCCTTTTGAAGCTGATGCCAGCAACACATTTCAAAAAAAGGGGCATGTTTACTACTGTGTTACATCACCTCTTCTTTTAACAATACTCTAAATAAAAAAAAAACATGTGGGAACTGAGGAGACCAGCTGCTCTAATTTTGCAAGTGAAATATTTTCCTGTCCTTGCCATTATACAGGATTTCAGCTGCTCTGCAGTTTGGGGTCACCTGCTACAAGACTGTTAGTTTTTTTTTCATAATGAGTAAAATTTTTTCACACAATCAGCCATAACAGTAAAATCACAGACAGGTAAAGAGCAACACTGACAGTGTGATGTTTCGCCAATGTTCTGCTGGGAAACCTTGGGTCCTTGCATTTATGTGGATGTTACTTTGACATGTACCACCCAAAACTTCACTGTGGACCAAGTACACCACTTATTCCAACTGTATTCTCTAATGGCCTTTTTCAGCAGGATAATGCAACCCGCCACACTGCAAATGCTCAGGAATGATTTGAGGAAAATAAAGTGTTTATGAAGTTAACTTGTCCTCTAGACTCCCCAGATCTCAATCTGTAGGCAAACAAGTCCTATTCATGGAGGTCCCACCTCACAACTTGGAACTTACCTTTACATAGTAATACGTAGGTAATACTAACCGGTGTTATAAAGTAACATAGTCAGCCTCATTCATTGTCTGTTCGTGTTATAGAACAAATTAAACTCGCATGTTTCTTTTCGTGTTCTGGAAACTTCGTACAAAACAACAGGGAGAAAAAGGTTTACCTCCAAAGCCAGGTCTCATGGTGAAATCATGCTCATCTACCCTTAGCAGGTTCTCGGTTTTTGGCACTGAGCTCTTGGTGATGTCAAGGCTCCTCTTTAAAATGGGACTGCAATTAAAACACCAACAACCACAATGTAGCATCAGTTTGGAACCGAAAAAACAGATGAACAATTACAATGGATTGTTTCACATCCTAGTCCCTGGGGGGGAATGAGGAAAATGGAAGTTTCCCCCTCAAATGACTATTTTAAAATAAATGCTGCTCATCGTGTAAGAAATAATGAGGCATTTTATTACCTTCCAGATTTGTGAACTCTTCCCTCTGTTCTTGTAGCTTGTCTTCTTGTTCTAAGAGGACAGAGTTAGTTCAATGAATATACATCGAGCTGTACTGGACTGGGCTTGGCTTTCTGAAAGCATCACAATGTTGTTCAACTTTTATGACCTATTTTCGAATGATAGCCAACTGACTACAACCACTTCAGTTCAATTTCTATCCATTCTTCCCAGTAGTGTCTGGCTGCAGACCTCCTCACACCTCCAGCAGGAGGACCCTGTGCCGCAGCCAATATTATGAATATGGAGCCAATATTTCAGCGAATGAAATATGGATTAAAATTTGTTTCCAGTTTGTGACATGGATATATTATACTTTGTCTAAAAGTATTCATACTATCTTTAAGTATTTGGATGACATAAGTCCATTTTATACTGTCATGATGAATAAATGCCTATAGAGCATGCACATATCTGATCTTCTGACCGTATATGTTTAATAAAGCTCATAATATATCATTTATTCTATTCTACAATATCTCATGAGTGACCACATCGGGTTTGAAGCAGATTGGTGGAAATTATGAGTTTTGTTGACCACTTTACTGTATACTATTATGATCATCAAAAGACCATGACTAATTCCTGCATAGATAGATACAGACATAAATACTGTATGTTGCTCTGCCCCAGTGACAACAGAATGGACTTCACTATTTTGCTTTATTGTATTATTTAATTATCCATTTTATTCTGGATCTTCCCCAGCGTGGAATGGTAACATAATGCCACATGTAGGCGTAAGGGCCTATTTTGATTCTATGTGACGTTTTACTTTCATAACACCCGATCCCAGCTTTCATGTTTCCGTGTCTAATCAATCATTTACACCCCACTTCGCTGCATACTGAAAACTGCTTTTTGATCAGTTTGGCTGGCAAATCACTCATTTATGATAATCTTGACGGTGCAGACTCTTTGATGTCATCAGCCCTTCATTTCACAAAAGAAATACATACTGCAAAAAACACATCGTGCTGTTGTGGTAGGCATAATAACATTACAAAAAAATGACTGGGGTCCTGCTTATTTTTAAATGTTTCATTCGAAAATGGCAGTCTATATTGTAATAAGTAAAATAATATGATAAAGTTGCATTTCTAGAATTATCTCATTTAGCAGACACCCTTATCCAGAGAGACTTACAAAAGATACAATCATGGGTTAAGGGTCTTGCTCAAGGACCCAACAGTGGCAGCTTGGCAGAGGTGGGATTTGAACCCTGGACCTTGTGGTCCATAGTCCAGTATCTTAACCACTAAGCCACTACAATGGGTTTCATGTACACAATGGTGCTTGAAAGTTTGTGAACCCTTTAGAATTTTCAATATTTCTACATAAATAGGACCTAAAACATCATCCGATTTTCACACAAGACCTAAAAGTAGATCAAGAGAACCCAGTTACACAAATGAGGCAAAAATATTATACTTGGTCATTTATTTATTGAGGAAAATGATCCAATATTACATATTAGTGAGTGGCAAAAGTGTGTGAACCTCTAGGATTAGCAGTTAATTTGAAGGTGAAATTAGAGTCAGGTGTTCAATCAAATGGCATGTGAGTGGGACACCCTGTTTTATTTTAAAGAACAGGGATCTATCAAAGTCTGCTCTTCACAACATGTTTGTGGAAGTGTATCATGGCACGAACAAAGGAGATTTCTGAGGACTTCAGAAAAAAGAGTTGTTGATGCTCATCAGGCTGGAAAAGGGTACAAAACCATCTCTAAAGAGTTTGGACTCCACCAATCCACAGTCAGACAGAGTGTGTACAAGTGGAGGAAATTCAAGACCATTGTTATTCTCTCCAGGAGTGGTCGACCAACAAAGATCACTCCAAGAGCAAGGAGTGTAATAGTTGGCATTTCACAAAGGACCCCAGGGTAACTTCTAAGCAACTGAAGGCCTCTCTCACATTGGCTAATCTTAATATTCATGAGTCCACCATCAGAAGAACACTGAACAACAATGGTGTGGATAGCAGGGTTGCAAGGAGAAAGCCTCTGTTCTCCAAAAAGAGTATTGCTGTTCATCTGCAGTTTGCTGAAGATCACGTGGACAAGCCAAAGGCTATTGGAAGAATTTTGGTCTCATCAGGCAACAAAACATAAAAACATTTGTTTTTTAAAAGAAAAGCGTTATGTTTGGGAGAAAGAAAACACTCTGCATTCCAGCATAAGAACCTTATCCATCTGTCCAAATCCCATCCTGAAACATGGTGGTGGTAGTATCATGGTTTGGGTCCTGTTTTGCTGCTCTGGGCCAGAAACGGCTTGCCATCATTGATGGAACAATGAATTCTGAATTATATCAGAGAATTCTAAAGGAAAATGTCAGGACATCTGTCCATGATCTGTCCAAGAAGGTGGGTCATGCAGCAAGACAACGACCCTAAGCACACAAGCCGTTCCACCAAAGAATGGTTACAGAAGAATAAGGTTCATGTTCTGGAATGGCCAAGTCAAAATCCTGACCTTAATCCAATGGAAATGTTGTGGAAGGACCTGAAGTGAGCGGCTAATGTGAGGAAACCCACCAACATCCCAGAGCTGAAGCTGTTCTGTACGGAGGAATGGGCTAAAATTCCTCCAAGCCGGTGTGCAGGACTGATCAACAGCTACAGGAAACGTTTAGCTGCAGTTATTGCTGCACAGGGGGGTCACACCAGATACTGAAAGCAAAGGTTCACATACTTTTGCCACTCACTGATATGTAATATTGGATCATTTTCCTCAATAAATAAATAACCAATAAATAAATTTTTGTCTCATTTGTTTAAATGGGCTCTCTTTCTCTATTTTTAGGACTTGTGTGAAAATCTGATGATGTTTGAGGTCATATTTATGCAGAAATATAGAAACTTCTAAAGGGTTCACAAACTTTCAAGCGCCACTATAGCTGAGATACTTAAACATTGTGATTCTTGTAGATATACTGATTATTTTATGGAAAAAAAACTGGAAAATATTCTTACATAACTATGGCAAATGGCTCACTAATTCCTATTGGTCTTCACTGGTTCCATCATCATTGTTAACTGGCAGTTGTATGTGACTGTTTAACACGGCCAGCTCCGGTGCCTCGGTGGCAAGAGCCAGCTCATGGAAATGGCAGCTCCCGATGGCCTGGGTTCAAATCCTGTGTGGAACTTGCACCGTGAAGGACTGGCCTGTGCCCGGGTCCAGTGAATTCTGGGTTAGGCCCCAGGGGGTTGGCACACGATCCTTTGCTTTTCTTCAACATGAGTGTCCGAGTGGTATAGCAGCAATTTGTCAGCTCACCACTATGGTAAGCTGGGTTCGAGTCCCAGCAATGCCTTCACAGGCATCCACCTGTACCCAGGATGTATCAGGATAGACTGCGGACCACCCTGACCAGGACAAACAAGGATAAAATAGGGAAGGACATAATTATTTAACGCTGCTCAATAAGCTAATCCTTCTGCTGACAAAACGTCGGTTTTTATTTGAATAAATAACAAAAGTTGAAAGTACAGAAAAGTATTTACGTTAAAATTACAAACTTCTTTGACAATGGAATCTCCCTATGTTTAAAATCTCATGAACAAACCATTACTGGCTTGATTTGACACCTTGATGAAAACATATAAATGGTTATTGCTTATCAAAAACACTGAATCTTGCCCTAATGGGATAGTTTCAAATGGACTGCAAATGCTTTTGAGAGTTTCATCTGATCTCCACCAGGCGGTTAAGACGTAACAGTTATCAGAAATTAATTTTTCATTCTGTTTCACTCATATTCAGGGATCATTGCCTGAAGGTCTTGGATATTGAAGTTATCTCTCTAGAGGTCACTGGTGATTATAAGCCCCTGTGACCTTTTCAAATCCTCAGAAATCCTAAGAGCACAGAGCAAAGCCTGACCTGAACAGGCCAGTGACATTACGCAAGAACAGAATGTGGCCAAGTTAATCAAGATCAGATGAGTTCTTGTTTCCTTTGAATATGGTGCAGTTTAATCTTATTGGAAATGGACTTCAGGTGGGGTTGCATCATCAGAGCTGCTGTGCCTGATGCACCCTGTCCATGCCCACTCACACTCTGGGCAGCAGTGGATTAGTAGTTACAGATATACAGGTAGGTGCCGTTTAACATCCATCTGATCAATGTCCATTCGTTTTAATGCCCGAGTTATAACAGGAAATAAAAATCTGTCTTATTTGCAGATAGCCTCCATTTTATGATAGCCCAACTTATGATATTTCGACTCTGAATCTTGAATTTTTATTTTCCCCAGGCAAGCGATATGCAGTATGATACTCTCCTGCACTCTCCCGTTCTAAATGAGAAACTCAAACTGCCTGACATAGGGAGTGATGAGCGCTGGGAAATGTAGTGAGAAAAAGCCGTAGTCATGACAGAAATCATTTCTGTTTTTCAATTCAATACATTATTCAATGAATTACATCAGATATTCAGTACTTTATTATAAAAAAAAAAGAGTGGTCGACCAACAACGATCACTCCAAGAGCAAGGCGTGTAATAGTTGGCGAAGAATGTTTGGAAGAATGTCTTGTGGAGGTGTGAGACCAAAATAGAACGTTTGGGTTTAAAAGAAAAGCGTTATGTTTGGAGAAAGGAAAACGCTGCATTCCAGCATAAGAACCTTATCCCTGAAACATGGTGGTGGTAGTATCATGGTTTGGGCCTGTTTTGCTGCATCTGGGCCAGGACGGCTTGCCATCATTGATGGAACAATGAATTCTGAATTCTATCAGAGAATTCTAAAGGAAAATGTCAGGACATCTGTCCATGAACTGAATCTCAAGAGAAGGTGGGTCATGCAGCAAGACAACGACCCTAAGCACACAAGCCGTTCTACTAAAGGATGGTTACAGAAGAATAAAGTAAAAAAAATTTTAAATGGCCAAGTCAAAGTCCTGACCTTAATCCAATGGAAATGCTGTGGAAGGACCTGAAGTGAGCAGCTAATGTGAGGAAACCCACCAACATCCCAGAGCTGAAGCTGTTCTGTACGGAGGAATGGGCTAAAATTCCTCCAAGCCGGTGTGCAGGACTGATCAACAGTTACAGGAAACATTTAGTTACAGTTATTGCTGCACAGGGGGTCACACCAGATACTGAAAGCAAAGGCTCACATACTTTTGCCACTCACTGATATGTAATATTGGATCATTTTCCTCAATAAATAAATGAACAAGTATAATATTTTTGTCTCATTTGTTTAACTGGGTTCTCTTTATCTACTTTTAGGACTTGTGTGAAAATCTGATGATGTTTTAGGTAAAATTATGCAGAAAAATAGACATTTCTAAAGGGTTCACAAACTTTCAAGCACCACTAATAACTAGTGGTCAACTGAAACGGGCTTTTAAAGGCCGATGCTGATATTTAGAGAGCAGGGTGAACGATGGCCGATATATAACGCACAATTTTTTTTTGCAACTGATAAAACTAATAACAATGAATGAGATGCAAAATTGCTGAACTTAAATGAACATTTATTTAAGCTATAAATGCACTGTCTCTGCACTTTTTTTTAAATAAAAACAAAGTTTTATTGCTCTTAAATACAAAATGTATTACCAGATAACACATTCTTTATGGGGAAAAATGCTGGAAACAAAGTTTTAATCTCCTCATAAATGGCCCCTCCCTCAATGAATTCCAGCATCTCTTTGTTTTCAGTCGCAGTCTATGAGCTGCAAGTTCTAATGCAGGAAACAAAGTTTCTCTGAATTTTCTCCACCATTTTTTAATAGTGGACATGATCTAATTATTCATTCGTTCATTTTCATACGCTTAATCCAATTCAGGGTTGAAGGCAATAAGGGCCAACCTTAAAGAGGGCACCAAACCATCGCAAGGCCCATGCACGGGTGCAAGCGCACACACACACTCAAACTCACACTGGGAGGCCTTAGAGACACCAATTGACCTATCAGACCTATGTCTTTAGAATGCAAGAGGAAACCAGTTCACCTTGGAGAACCTCACAGACATGGGAAGAACATGCAAACCCCACACAGGTCAGGCCAGGAATCAAACCGGGGATCTCTAGAGCTTGAGGTGACAGTGCTAACCACTGCATCACCGAGCCGCCCTATGAATTTGATAGTGACATCCCTAAGAAAGAACTCAACTGTGACTACACAACTCAATTCCAAGCTTCAGCGAGTACGTCACAGTTTCACACTGTTTTTCTGTCAAATACAAAATTGTGATATATGACTCTGGAGACAGTTCTAACTCGCTCGAGATTTTCATTTCGCACAGAAGTCATGACCCATTACACATCAACAAGTGATGTGGAAATAAGGGCTGGCAGAAAGAGAGGGATCCTGCAGGTCTCAAAGATAGACCAAAGATACAAGACAAGATCCAGGGTGACAAACGCTCAGAGAGTAACGCACTGAGGGCACCAAACAACTTAAAGAGGTGACACTTAGGACGACAAAGGATGCACGTGTGTGTACGCGTGACATAAAAAGACCGAGTGTGTGAGATGGACCTGGTTGGCATCAAGAAGAAAGAGAAAATGCTGATTTTCTACATAATCTTAGGTTAGCAGGGTTTCCACACCCCATCTGGTTTTATTTTAATTTGGACTTCTTTGCGCATAATGATCCTGAAGGGAACCACAGGTATAAACTGGTGACAGCATTTATATGTAAATGAGGACATAATGAGAGTGTGTTAGAGTTCCTCTAAGACTCAGTCTATTTGTTGGTAATAATAATCATACATTTTATTTATAAGCACCTTTCAAGGAACCCAAGGCGCTGACAAAAATCATAAACTCACAGAATAATCATGAAAGGAATAAAAACATGTTTTTTTACCAGTAAAAAAATGATATTTGCCTTTTTCCCTCCTAACCTTTCCTGCCCAGGTTGGCACGCCTATCCCGAAGGAACACAGGGTGCAGACTAGGGGTGTAACAATGTTGAATTACGCGTTCATTCTTATTTATGACGCCATCTAATGCAACGGCATTTTCTGAACACCAGAGGGCGCAGTCATATGTCATTCCCACAGGCACGTATCCCGCTGTCAGCGAGACTAACAAGTACTCATTATTTGGAAATGTCATTCTTCAAATATAAAAATAATGTCTTCCCTTCGTTATTTAAGATACGATAAAGCTACAATAGAACATTTTGTTTACAATTTTAAACCTCTGTTTCTATTTCTTTTAATTGCAGGAGAATAAAGGTTTTTTTTACATAAAAAATTTACATAGGAAAATGTGCATTGCTTTGCACTGCTTACACCTCAGGAAAAAAAAAAGTAAAATCACTAATCGTGTGAAAATCAAATCATGGAATCAATTCATGAGTAGAGTGTATCGTTACATCCCTACCAGAAACAGAGTTTTTTAGTAAACAAAATGCTCCATTGTAGCTTCACTATATCTCAAATAATCAAGGAAAAACATTCCTTTTTTATTTCTTTGTACTTTTCTTGCAAAAAGAAAGGTCTTTAGTCCCCTGAAATAAAAAAAAACTAGAAGGGTTCTCACTGAGAACAGGATATGCGCCTGTAAGTATGAAAAATAGAATTGCATTCAATGGCAGGATAATTAAGACTTCATAATCCAACGAGACGATGTTTCGTCCCACCCAGCATCGTCCCCTTTTGCATTGCAATGCATCGACTCACAATGCACCACTGCACCCCTAGTTTCTCTTATTTTGTTTTTAATTGCAGGGGACTAGTTTTTTTGCTTAAAAACTTATAACTATCAGCAATTCAATACCCCAGCGCTGCGGCGCCCTGAGTTCGAGTCGGATTGAGCATCCCCCGGCAATGCAGCAGCGGGCCATGTGGGCCTACCCAGCCATGTGAAATACTAACACCCACTCCGAGTCCATGCTCCTCTCATGCCTTTGAGTTCTGATCCTGACCAGAATAACCAGAGTTAAAACATGAAAACTATAAGACTCTGGACAGAAGATTGTTAAATCCACTTTTCTTGACGAAGGGGTAGAAGCATGAGAGCAGGACAGACTCTACACCCTCAATAAAACATGTAAGGAGGATATGCGCTTTTGTGTGCCACCACAGAAACATGAAAAGCATGAAAAACTGGTCATTTGGGCATCTACTTCATTTCTCATGCATTCAGTTGCATTCCATCTTGCATGTATTCCTTCTTAAAGTGAAAAATACTGAGAGATTACATTAGGTGTGTTAGTGATGACTGATTCTGTGATTGCATCCATTATAGTCTGGTTTTATTCTAACCACATACAATCTTGTAGTTACTCTGATTATAGTTCAGAGGCATTATCCTTATCTACAGTCACAGGATTCAACCCCTCTCTCTCTCTCTCTCTTTCATATTATGATCAATCAGAAGCTGTTCTACCAAACACTGAACTATGTGTGTTACATATACACTCACTGTGACACTTTATTAGGTACACCTTGTACACTAGTACCATGTTGGACCCCTTTTTCCTTCAGAACTGCCTTAATTTTTCATGGCACAGAGTTGTCATGGTGCTGCAAACATTCCATGATGGCATCACACATTTGCTGCAGATTGGTCAGCTGTGCATCCATGATGCGAATCTCCCGTTCCGCCACATCCCAGATGTGCTCTATTAGCTTAAGGTCAGGTGACTGTGGAGGCCATTAGAGCACAGCGAATTCATTGTCATGTTTAAGAAACCAGTTTGAGATGATTTCAGCTTTGTGACATTATTCTACTGGATGTAGCCATCAGAAGATGGTACACTGTGGTCATAAAGGGATGAACATGGTCAGCAACAATACTCGGGCACGCTGTGGCATTGAAACCATGGTCAGTTGGTATTAAGGAGCATAAAGTGTGCCAAAACAATATTCCCCACACCATTATACCACCACCAGTCTGAATAGTTGATACAAGGCAGAATGGATCCATGCTTTCATGTTGTTTAGGCCAAATTCTGATCCTAAAAAGCACAACTCGAGACTTGTCAGACCAGGCAACCTTTTTCCAGTCTTCTATTGTCCAATGTTGGTGAGCTTGTGTAAACTGTAGCCTCAGGTATCTGTTCTTAGTTGACACGAGTGGCATCCGGTGTGGACTTTTCTTGCTGAAGCCCATCTGCTTCAAGGGTTTGACGTGTGGTGCATTCAGAGATGCTCTTCTGAATATTTCGGCTATAACAAGTAGTTATTTGAGTTACTGATGTCTTTCTATCAGCTCAAACCACTCTGGCCATTCAGCTCTGACCTCAGGCATCAACACGGCATTTTCACCCAGAGAACTGCCCTCGCTGGATATTTTCTCCATTCTCTGTAAACCCCAGAGATGACTGTGCTCGAAAATCCCCGCAGATCAGCAGCTTCTGAAATACTCAGATCAGCGCCATGCCATGTTCAAAATCACTTAAATCATCTTTCTTCCCCATTCTGATGCTTGGTTTGAACTTCAGCAGGTCACCTTGATCATGTCTACATGCCTAAATGCACTGAGTTGCTGCCATGTGATTGCTTGATTAGATATTTTGCGTTAACGAGCAGTTGAACAGCACCTAAGCAAGCCGGTGGGTGTATTTTCCAATTTGAGGATTAGGTATAGTTAAAATGCTCGAGGTAACTTATATTCAGGCTCACAGGGAGCTATGCCTCAATATCAGCACACGGTGGAATGCAGAAATCACCCTAGATAGGGTGACCGGCCATTACAGAGCACAGGGACCTTTTAGAGACACCACCTGACTTAACACATGTCGGATTAAACCCAAGCATACACAGGGAAAACACAACCTCCACACAGGTGAGTCAGAGCTGGGAATCAAACAGGGGATCTCTGGAGCTCGGAGGCAAGAGCGCCAACCAACGTGCCACTGTTCTGTCCTCGGGGGCAATTTAAATCTGAAATGTTGCATGAAATGTAGAGAGCATTGATGTGAGACCTCATTCTGGTGCACGGGAATGAGCGTCCATATTTAATCAGAGAAGTGTTTTGCTTGTCATTTCTCTCCTTCGGGTGACATTCATTTGGCTAATTGATTTGGCTGCCTGTGCGTGAAAGGGCTTTGGATGATTATCACAGACTCCTGACTCAAACTAATGCAACTGTAACTGTTGAAACAATGGGCTTTAATTATTTATCAGATATATTTATTTATTTAACTTCGTCTTTGATATGGCTGTTTGAGACATGAACTATAACAAATAACATCAGAGATATTGGGATGCTAGGACATGCAATTACAAAGTAAGGTAACACTTTACTTTGAGAGCCACAAACGTCAAGAACTCACAAAGAAGTTCCATGTTGTACCATAATTACTACATGAATTAATATATTGCTTCTGCAGTAGACATGCTCACTTAATGCATATTCATGAAGACTCACTGACAAAAACAATAACTGACCAAGAAGGAGTTGTTGGAATTCGAATTAAACTTTTTACAGTGGTGCTTGAAAGTTTGTGAACCCTTTAGAACGTTCTATATTTCTGCATAAATACGACCTAAAACATCATCAGAGTTTTACACAAGTCCTAAAAGTAGATAAAGAGAACCCAGTTACACAAATGAGACAAAAATATTATACTTGGTTATTTACTTACTGAGGAAAATGATCCAATATTACATAGTAGTGAGTGGCAAAAGTATGTGAACCTTTGCTTTCAGTATATGGTATGACCCCCTTGTGCAGCAATAACTGCAGCTAAACGTTTCCTGTAACTGTTGGTCAGTCCTGCACACCACTACCATGTTTCACAGATGGGATAAGGTTCTTATGCTTGATTGCAGTGTTTTCCTTTCTCCAAACATAACGCTTTCCTTTTATACCAAAAAGTTCTATTTTCGTCTCATCCGTCCACAAAACATTCTTCCAATAGCCTTCTGGCTTGTCCATGTGATCTTTAGCAAACTGCAGACGAGCAGCAATGTTCTTTCTGGAGAGCAGTGGCTTTCTCCTTGAAACCCTGCCACGCACACCATTGTTGTTCAGTGTTCTTCTGATGGTGGACTCATGAACATTAACATTAGCCAATGTGAGAGAGGCCTTCAGTTGCTTAGAAGTTACCCTGGGCTCCTTTGTGACCTCGCCAACTACTACACACCTTGCTCTTGGAGTGATCTTTGTTGGTTGACCACTCCTGGGGAGGGTAACAGTGGTCTTGAATTTCATCCATTTGTACACAATCTGTCTGACTGTGGAATAGGTGGAGTCCAAACTCTTTAGAGATGGTTTTGTAACCTTTTCCAGCCTGATGAGCATCAACAACTATCTTTCTGAAGTCCTCAGAAATCTCCTTTGTCCGTACCATGATACACTTCCACAACCGTGTTGTGAAGAGCAGACTTTGATAGACCCCTGTTCTTTAAATAAAACAGGGTGCCCACTCACACATGATTGGCATCCCATTGATTGAAAACACCTGACTCTAATTTCACCTTCAAATTAACTGCTAATCCTAGAGGTTCACATACTTTTGGCACTCACTAATATGTAATTGGATCATTTTTTCAATAAATTAATGACCAAGTATAATATTTTTGTCTCATTTGTTTAACTGGGTTCTCTTTTTCCACTTTTAGGACTTGTGTGAAAATCTGATGATGTTTTAGGTCATATTTATGCAGACATATAGAAAATTCTAGAGGGTTCACAAACTTTCAAGCACCATTGTGATATTTGTAAATGGAGAAAATTATTTTTCAAACATACTAGTGTCTAGTTTAAATAGGAAAACAGTAGATGCCCAAACTGTAGGTGCATGACTTACTTCATCCTCATAGACCAACAGTGGTAACAAGTGACAACATAGTGACAGGGACAAACCAAATCGTTGCTAATTGTCCCAAAGTTCCGTGACAAAACAACTACAGGATTGAATGCAGATCTGAATGCAACGTGTCACTCTGAAAATACTCTGAACAATGAGTCTGAGGAGTCAAACTTCACCATCTTCCAACATCTAAACAGATGTACACTTAAAGGAAGCCAAAGGTGCCTCCTAATGACCAGTCTGCTTCCAACTGTTAATGTTATGGTCTCATCATGGATTTGCACGGTCATATAACAACCAGCAATTATAACACAATTTAAAGTAGCAGGTGCAACCACTCCAGGATATCCCAGGATTCCAGATGGCTTGTACAGCGTCTCTGGTGTTGAACAATTCCACATGGTCGAGATTTTCACTTTTAATCTACTGCTGCTGGTCAAAATGAAAATGCATCTACACTGACCATTTTTACTACCATTAAAGTGTGAAATATAATATTCTTCAGACTTTCTCAGTCGCTCACACTGGCCCAACCCTGCCCTGGATTGGTGGCGAACTCTTCTGAATGAGCAGTTACATGCACATGCGTCTCTACCTCTCGCTCGCTGTTGCCTATATCTCATACTTTTACGTCTTAAATATTTAAGAGGAACGTCGTGACTGGTGCATCTGACGACTAAATAGAATGGCGGATTATGCTCAGTTAGGGTTTTCCCTTAGGGTTTATGATATCATTTCCAGCCTGTGAAATCACCTGCAAATCCTGTGATATCATTATAACTTGCACAAAATTTTAGGATGTAGCTGTTGTGAATAAAACATGATGGGAGAGCCCACAATCTGTTAATTCAGTGTACTATGGCACAGTATTGTCACGATACAAGAATTATGACTTCAATATGATACCTGCCTAAAGCATCTCGATACCGATACTGAAACGATACCAAGCCAAAAACCTAAAACATCAAGAAAAGTTATGGAATAATAGATGATAAAACACATAACTTAAAATTCTTAGTTTTTAACAATTAAAAAACAGACAGAAATTGACAATGAATATGTAATTAATACCATTAACAGTTTGGTTATTGATAATAATTTGATTAGAAAAGGTCATATTGTTATTTACGGCTTTTACACAGTGAGCAGATTTCTGTATCCTTGAGTTTATGGGATTTCTTTGACAGGTTAGTTAACTTTGTATTTGCGGCCGGATTTCATACTGCCCCCTCATGGCACATCGACACAACTAGCAGAAATAAAGCTTTGATTTCAAAACACAGCCATTCATAAAGTACCAGTACTAATTAAATGAGGTATCCTACCATTTTTATGGCCAGGTATCGCGATACTTATCTACATTTACATTTTACATTTACAGCATTTAGCAGACCCCCTTATCCAGAGCGACTTACAATTGGTACAGTCTTACAATCCAAGCAATTGTGGGTTAAGGGCCTTGCTCAAGGCCCCAACAGTGGCAGCTTGGCAGAGGTGGGATTTGAACCCTGGACCTTTTGGTCCATAGTCCAGTACCTTAACCGCTAGGTTACCACAGTATCTAATACTGTGCAACACTAATAGCAAGTCATCTGCATGTAATGCCACGTTATGCTCCATTCCACACCTAAATATTCCTTTAGAATTGGCTAAAGAATGCACCAAACCCTCTAACACAGTCCTGTCTGGTACTGTGTTTGAGGGGGAAATACTTTGATTTAAATCCATTTGTTTGCACTGAAGCAAGACATAAAGAACATAAAGACGTTTGACCCAGTTTCTGAACATGTCTCCAAACTCAAATCTATTTAAAACCCTGAAAAGAAAGACCCACTCAACTCGATGGAAAACATTTTCGGCATCAAGGGATATTACCATTTCAGGGCAAGAAGGATCGGAGTTTGAAGTATAAATGAAATTGAATAATCACCTAAAACTTGAGAATATAAGTCTGTTTTTATAAAACCTGTTTGATCTTGAGAGATGATTTTTGGACGTACATACTCCAGATGTCCTTGTAGTTTGTATTTAACATCTCGGTTGGTGCTACGGGATTCTTGTGCTTCTTTAATAATAAAGAGATGTTGGCCTGATAAAAGGTCGGTGGGAGAGGGTTCAACCCAAAAGACTCATGAAAGACTTCTAGTACTCATGGAGAGGGATTGTGTAAAGGATTTAAAACATTACGCAGTATAACCATCAGGACCTGGCCCTGTTGAACACGGCGTAGACTTAACTGCAGCGTTCAGTACCTTCAAAGATAATGGATCCTCAAGGCTGTCTTTTTGGCTTTATCAAGCGGAATATTCAATTTATCAAGAAACTCATCTATTATAACCCAATCACCTACTAAATCAGATGAGTACAGGTGGAAGTAAATTGCTTCAAATTCCTTGTTTATTTCTTCTTCATCTGTAGTTCTAAGCCCAGAGCTTGTTAGAATCGCTTTAATTATCACAGAAGCAGCAGATTGTCTAATTTGTGAAAAAAGTAACTTGTGCCATGTTCATAAGCTTTACTGAGAGACTAAATCATCAGCTTTGCCGTTTCAGAAGTGGAGATGAAAGCAAATTCTGTGTGAAGTGATATTCGTTCCTTGTACAAGTACTCCAATGGATTGGTTCAAAACTGACCATCTACTTCTAATATTCTACTTGTAGTATCAGTGGAGCTTTTTGATTGTGCTTCCGTCAGAGAGACTGTACAGGAGAGCTAAGACTTATGGAGCCTCCAACACTTTAGTTGGCCTTTTTAATAAAATATATTAACGTTTTAATAAAGGTGGTGTATTTTGTTTTGCAAAGCCAACTGCATGATATGAGGGGCACTTTCAGATAAAACTATAGACCAAAATCTCTGAGGAAGGTTTGCAGCACCCTGTTGAATATATGGCACGGAGAATTAAGGCAGTTCTGAAAGCAATGGAGGGTCCAACACAGTACTAGTGTATATTCAAAGTTATACATATGAATGAAGAAGAAGAAGTCTCTCAAGAGCCTGCAGCATCTATATAAACCTAGGACAGCTGAACATCAACACTGTATCAATCACACATAGTAACTCAACCAGTCAGAACTAAAAACTCCCATAAACATAAATACTAACAAATCTTTATTTTATTACCAATAAAGAATATCATAGAGTGTAAGCGCATAACGTGGCACATGTTTCACAAACAGATTATGCTAACGCTGGATGCATCCAAAGAAAGTCTGGCATCGTTGGATCTCGAGCGCTCAGTGTTACTGGAGTGGAAGTCTGCAGCCGTGTCCTGAGATTTGAGCGAGTGCCACACTTCATTAAAAATCCATAAGAGTTGCTGGAAGCTACAGGCTGTAGTCAGTTTTTGCTGCTGTCCATTTTGATCTAATCGCACTGAAGGATGCCCACAGTTTGCTGATCTCAAGTGGAAGGTCCAAAAAGATACGCTCTTCGAAACACTGGACTTGCCTGGCCAAACCCAGCATTCCCACCTTATCTGACCTGAGGTGTTCCTTTTTTGGTCTGAGCCCTAAAGTTGTGTGAATGTGATCTATAATAATGGGAGAATCACATTTACCAGCGCCAGATCTTCTGGAAATAAACAATCAAAAGTCCAGTCACATTTCTCTGAAAAGAAAAACCCTTCAAGGGACAAATAGTTACGGCCATGTTAAGAACACCAAGGCTTGTGAGGTGCTCTCAGCCAGCTGTGGTCAGTACCTACCAACAGTGGGCCAAGGAAGGACAAACTAATAGAGGTGTGTATTGGACTTCACGATACGATTCACATCACGGTTATATCACAATATGATGCATATTGCGATATACTGCGATATTCCACATAGTACACGGAAAATATAAAAACAGCCGAAATACAAGTTACAGTGTACAAACTGAGTTGTCTTAATATATCATATCACATTAATAATTCAGAAGACAAATTGAGTCAAAACACTGTACTGTGACATCTACAGGAGCGGAGATTGTAGTTTACACCCCATTTAAAATGTTTTCTTTCTGCTGAAAATCGATGTATTTTATCACGAAAATAAATATCGCGATATACTGCTGTATCGATTTTTTAGCACAGCCCTACAAACTAAAGTCCTAATTAAAAACAATATATGCAAATCCCAAAAGTGTGACGTACAGATATTCGCCGATCAACATCCGTTCACTTTAATTACTGATGTCTTAGAAATTGTAATATAATATTTTTAAAAATCTGTCTTTCAACCCCGAACGATGCAGACATAAACAGATGGTCACCTCAACACCAAATCAATGCTGCGGATCCATGAGCAGAGGCGGGAGTTAAGAATTTAACAGTGCCAGTCCATCACTCGGTCGTGTGCTCGGGGCCTGTTAGCTCACGTTTGGACTAGAGCCTGTTCTTACTCAGACGATGTGTTTAGAGACTTGTTTTGCGCAGGTTACTCATGTTTATGACTTTCCACTACTTATTTGTATCAAGCTGTAAATGGCGTTCTTAAGTCTATGTGCCTGTCCTATTGTAAATAGTACTGCTTTCTTTGTTCCCCACTACATGTATATTCTCTCTAACCTGTAATTATATAAACTGGTTCACATTCACTCACTGAGTCTCTGTTTCATCTGGCTGATCTTCCGTGTTGTTCGTAATACTGTCTATCAAAGCATTTTTGGCTATACAGTTGTATGAAAAAGTTTGGGCACCCCTGATAATTTTCATGATTTTAGTTTATAAATCATTGGTTGTTTTTCAGATCAGCAACTTGAGTTAAATATATCATATAGCAGATGAACACAGTGATATTTGAGAAGTGAAATGAAGTTTATAGGATTTACAGAAAGTGTGCAGTAATTATTCAAACAAAATTAGGCAGGTGTATAAATTTGGGCACCCCAACAGAAAAATGACATCAATATTTAGTAGATCCTCCTTTTGTAGAAATAACAGCCGCTAAACGCTTCCTACAGCTTCCAGTCTGGATTCTGGTTGAAGGTGCTTTGGACCATTCTTCTTTAGAAACATCTCCAGTTCAGTCAGGTTTGATGGTTTCCGAGCATGACAGCCCACATTTTCAGTAATATTCATGTTCTGGGGACTGAGATGGCCATTCCAGAACGTTTGTACTCTGGTTCCTGCATGAATGCCTTAGTAGATTTTTTTGAGCAGGTTTGGGGTCGTTTGGCCTCGGTTGCAACTTTGTCACTGATTCTTGAACATTGTTCTCAAGAATCTGGAGATATTAACTGGAATCCATGCGACCCTCAACTTTAACAAGATTCCCTAGTACCTGCACTGGCCACACAGTCCCACAGCATGATTGGAACCGCCACCAAAATTTTACTGTGGGTAGCAAGTGTTTGTCTTGGGATGCTGTGTTCTTTTTTCCGCTCCTTGTTATGTCCAAATAACTCAATTTTTAGTTTCATCAGTACACAGCACTTTATTCCAAAATGAAGCTGGATTGTCCAAATGTGCTGTAGCACACCTCAAGTGACTCTGTTTGTGGCGTGTCTGCAGAAAAGGCTTCTTCTGCATTACTCTCCCATACAGCCTCTCCTTGTGCAAAGTGCGCTGTTATAGTGAAACGATGAACAGTGAACAACCAATCTGCAGCAAGATGAGGTTGTAGGTCTTTCTTTGGGGGAGGTGGTCTGTGGCTTGACTGTTCTCACCATCCTTTTCGCCTCTGCCTATCTGAGATTTTTCTTGGTCTGCCACTTCGGGAGTTCCTTAACTAGAACTGTGCCTGTGGTCTTCCATTGCCTCACTATGTTCCTCACAGTGGAAACTGACAGCTGAAATCTCTGAGAGAGCTTTTCCCTTTCCCTGAACCATGATGTTGAACAACCTTTGTTTTCAGGCCATTTGAGAGTTGTTTTGAGGCTCCCATATTGCCACTCTTCAGAGAAGATGCAAAGAGGAGAAAAACTTCCAATTGGCCACCTTAACCCTTTATCATAGTTGGACTCACTTGTGTATGTAGATCAAGGGTCAGTGAGCTTACAAAACATATTTTGTGTTCCAATAATTAGTGCTAAAGGTATTCAAATGACAAGGGTGCCAAATTTATGCACCTGCCTAATTGTTTGTTTTGAATAATTACTGCACACTTTCTGTAAAAACCTATAAACTTAATTTCACTTCTCAAATATCACGGTGTTCATCTGCTATATGATATATTTACCTGAAATTGCTGAGCTGGACAACCAATGATTTATAAAGAAAAATCATGAAAATTATCAGGGGTGCCCAAACTTTTTCATACGACTGTATAAAATAACTTAAAATTGTGATAGCATTATAATGGGATGCTGTGTAGATGGCAGCGTTCCACACGTGTTTTCAGCGGTATCTCTGACGCATTTACGTATCGTTTCTTGTGAAAATACACTTTCTATTTACATTACAGTAACCTACAAAGACTATGTGACCCTGGTAACGTCTGGTCAACATCCATTTTGGTCAATGTCCTGTTTCACAGCAACAGGTACTGCAATCATTTGAGCAACACATATCTGTATGATGAAAAAAATGTACAATGTTGCACCACAATAAGTTGCTAGGTTATTACTTACATCTGTCTAGTACCTGATATTGTAAACACTCCTTCCACCCTGTCTACAGTTTACTAAATAAGCTCCACTTAAAAAAAAAGGGTTGGGATTTTTCATCCCTAATAACATTTCACTCACCTCTTATTAACAGCACCATTCCTGTCAGGTAAGAATTTCTCCAGTATCTTGCGACTAAGTTCTTGTCAGTTTTAGCCACTCTTACACTACCTGGATATATAATTGAGCCACAGTTTGTTGATCGTTATGTCAGCTTTTTACCTGCTGTTAAAAAAACGCCCACAAGTTCTGGATGGAATTCAGGTCTGGTAACTTTGCCGGCCAGTTAAGCTATCCCAATGTTGTTTAATGAGGTGTTCTTTGCCATACTGAATGCAATGGCAAGCATCTGCACTGTGTATTGCCCTTTGTCTGAACCCTTTTGGAAACAACACTATCACTGCCAGCACTGCTCTTCACACCTCATTCTGCCAGCAACTGATAATCTGGATTTCTGGTCAGACCTAGGCTTCTGGGGGTAAGCTCCTAATGTTTTAAACCTTTACATGGTACACTTTTCACACAACAGTAACTGGCTCATAGATACATGCCAGCTGTTGGAGTGCGATTGACATCACACCAGGAAGTTTTTTTTTTGCCAGGGTCCAACAAATTCAGGGACCAGTCCCTCCGTGACCCTGAACAGTCCCTTACTACACACGGAAAACCTCTGGCCCATTGCTGGACAGATGAAGACAGGCAGGTGGTTCAATTTCAGACACAAGAACCCTAGACACACCTAAAAATCACACTGCAGAGTCCTAAGGAGAAGAAGGTGAACGCCTTTGAGTGGCCAAGTTAGAGCCCTGACCTAAATCCGACCTGAAGACTGTAGTCCTTTGGAGTTCACTACAAAGTCTGACTGATCTTCAACAATTGTGTAAGGAAGAATGGGCATATATTTCCCAATCTACCAAGCTGGTAGAGACATATCCCAAAAAACTCATGATTGTTGAAGCAAAAGCGGCTCTACAAAGTATAAAATCTGGGGGGTGTCCACTTTTCCTACGCTGTTAGTCTAGTTTCACTGATTTTCAGAATCGTCAGCCTTTTTCTCGTAACTTGAATGGTAAAGGCAAAAGATGCAAATGAAGAAGGAAACATATTTTAATGGGTTTTGATTTCAGGCTGTTTTCCAAGGGGTATGATGCTTTCCTACTGGACTAAAATAATATGCACTCCTGAGACCTATGCCACTGTATGCTGCTCACTGCTTATTGCTTATTTCTTTTCTTAAAAGAACAGACATTAGTTGGTAATCTGCCACAGTTCACCAGGTTCATGGTTTGGCCTGTAAAGAATCCAGATTTGAACCCTGTACAGAATATTTGGTCTCACATAAAACACAAACTAATTAGGAAACATTTCTCAACTACTTGTCAACACTTTGAAGCCATTAAAATGGATTGGGACAATGCTGATAATGCTTTTTGGGGTTTGTCCAGGACTGTACAGTATTGTGAAATTCGTTTATTTGTACACCTCTGGCATGAGGGTGCATCTGCTGAACCTGAAAAGTCTTACCTGCATTTGAAACCTTCATTTGTTCAGGTATGTCCTTTCCATTTTTAAATAACATACACTGCCTGTTGCCTGACACTGTGAACAAAAAGCTGGTGAAATAAGTGAAGTCCTATAGCGCGGATGAATACAAACGGTGTTACAGTCTCCCGCAATTCTTTACTCTAATATAAGCCGTTAATTAGTTCCCTTAAATTACAAAATAAATTATGTCTCTGTTTTGTTTGGTCAAAAATTAAACTACATTTACACAGGTATTTATTTGTTTTATTGACCTGGACATATTTAGTACACAATTATCATTCACAATTCACAACTTCTACACAACTGTAAGAAACGCCGACATGCTCGAAGCACTTCGACGTCTTTATCGCTTCTTAAGTGTTTAGGACTACATAGTTCAGGGGTTGTGTTAACACTTTTGAAACTGTTTAGCGACTCTATAATAAGTGTACACTAAGTTACTTAAAAATTAGTTAATTAAAATCAAATACAAAGTCCCTCATACCTGATGTGACTGTTGGTTTGCAGTCTGTGAGCCCCGGCTCGAGCTGAAGTACCGCGCGCGCCGAGCAGCCACACGCAGAGCAGCGCGAGCAGGTCCGCGCGCATGGCGCCGCATGAAAGCGCGGGACAAATAAGCACTTATCCTAAAGAGTGATGATGATAGTAATTTAAAGCGTCTTCAAACTTTCCCCGAAGTAAACGTACAGTTATTAGCTTAAAATGATTGTTTTACAGGGAAAACCGTTTGTCTGTCCAAACTCACAACTAGACGGGAATAAAACGCCTTTTCTGCCTCTACATTGTTGACCCAAAGCTATATAAGAGAGACAGCGATGTGGATTAGGCTCGAGTACAGCTCATATTATTATAGTGGCTCGGTCTCAAACCACTCCCCTCTCCCTACAGAGGTGCACTACAAAGTGCATGTGATTATGGCTTATAAGCCTCACGCACTCTGCGTCCAATAGAAACGGATTTGTGATTCAGCCTGTGAGTGAGCGTGTTTGTTAAAAAATGAAATGTGCTGTATTGCGTAATATTATTATATGAAAAGTATCAAATATATTTCTTCCCTCCCTCAGACACAGCCAGTGGAAGGCGCTGCATGGCCTCAAACTCAGGCAACTGTGGTGGGTTCTCATATTGGACTGTTGTGCCACCAAGTATTGGAATTTTAATCCATGAACCTAAAACATATTGGAGAAATTAAAGATAAAATTTGGTGCATTCACGTTTGTACATATTTCCAAATAATTGTCTATCTTTGTCCATAAGTGCGGGTTAGGGTTATCTTGCACCCTCAGATGCGGACAACACACAAACCATGGATATGAATCAGAGTCTCTCTAGAGTACTAGTCCCCAATGCTGAGGTTCCCTGGTTTGTACCCCAGCTCTGACAAGGTCAGGTATGTCTGTCGGTCAAATTGCGTGACAGTTCAGCAAAGAATACGTTGTACCCTCGCTGAAGGTTTCACTGGATAGGAGTTCCTGGTTCGTGTTAGCATTCAAGCTACTAAATCTCAGTTGGTCGATGCCAGGCTGGGTCTGTCTGCGTGTCTGATGCATGACACCCCATCCTGGTGTTTGGATGAGTTTCGGTGCCATCTGTCTCGCCTATGTCTGTGGTCCGGCTGAGTTTCAGAGTTCCCTCATGACTAAGGAGCAGGGTGTGTGGTAACACAAGCAGACCAGGGGTGCCCCCGCATGAAAAAACTTAGCAGAATACTGAAACTGTGCCTTGCATAAGTTTCAGCATAAGACTGTAGAGCAACAACATTTTCATTCTAACGTTAGTGAATAAGATGAAATGTTGTGTGTTCCTCTTCGTATGAGAAAAGAATGAGCAAAGTCTACAAGTTTGCTATGTCAAGTCACAAACTTCATACACCATTCCTGGTTGCCATTTCAGGACGTGTGATATTCTCAGTTTTTGTGTGCAAACACAAGGAATAAAGTTACAGAAATACAGTTACAGAAACAGCCATAAACTGGAAGCAGACATTCAGTTCTGTGCCCAAAATGGTTCCTTGTTCACTATTCAGCTTTCATAACAGGAGGGAGGCACAGTGGCACAGCGATAAGTGTTTTTCCTCCAAATACTCCTTTTTTCTTCCACAATCCAAAGGCATGGCAAATTGTTTGATATCTAAAGCGTCCCAGAGAGTGTGCCCTGCGATGACCTAGCGCTCTGTCCAAGGTTGGTTATCCTCCCTGCAACCCTGAATTGAATTATCCAGGTATGGAATTCATTAGGGTAGTAAATGACTTCTGGCACAACATTACAGTATTTGCCTTTGCTCATTACTGTGTGACAGCAGATGCATCGCATATACCTAGTTCTGGTAATAGTTATTGTGTTTTCTTTTGGGTATGTGTGTTCTGAATGCTACTTATTTGAACAGGCTTTTCTAGGAAGTAGCTTTGTTGGAATCGAGAAATCGAGCGTGAATCTTTAATCTATACACCATGGTCCATTTGATGATTCCTCCAGGATTGTTAGAGTGCACTGGATATTTTGCACTATGTTTAGGGACACCTGTAAAAAAATGCCAGAGTTTAAAAATATTTTACTTCTTAGTGAAGTTATTGTCTGTATGAGAGGGATTGGCAGTAATTCCTATTTCCCACCAGTTTTGCAGATGATTTTGAAGAACTGCATCCAGAACTTTGACATCAACAAGCTTCTAGATATACATTTTCTGAGGAAGCATGGAAAGGGGTAGATTACTCCTCTCTAACATCTCATGTGATTGGGACGCCAATCAAAACAAAGGAGCGCATTCAATATCTAATCATATAATCATACTTGGCTTCAGAAAATTCCTCCATAAGTGTTAGTCAACTGAAAAGGACCAAACAGACAGACAAGGCATGAAAACAGCAAAGAAAGGATATGAGATGTCAAAGTGATGAGCTCTTCATCCATCTTTCATTCATGCCACCCATGGACTGTGCTGACATGTGGTCTGAGACGGCTTAATTTAGCAGCAGTTCAATAGCTGTGGCCCAGATGTTTTCCCAGGATCCTAGCTCATCGGCCAAAACCTGCTTTTTAACCAAGGCCACACCAGACTCAGAGGAGATGTGAGTCTTCTTTTAGAGCTTCTACTAATACTTAAAAAATCCAGAAACTAAAAATAAAGTTAAAGGCTTTAAAGTTGACAGCCGTGGAAAGGCTCAGTAGAAAAATCACACTGACGATCAAAGCACTAGTCAGAATTTGGATGACAATGATGTTGGTTATAAGCCTGTCTTTGTGTTCCCCTTGAGGCACTTGAAAGCCCTGAGGTTGTCCTGGGAAGAAGACGGAGTCTTTCTTGGGAATAAAAAGCAAGAGCTCCATCAAGTATTGTTATTACTTCAGCATCCTTCCATCCAGCCATGTCTTTTGGATTTCAGAAGGAAAATGATGACTTCACAGGACAATTGCACCTCTGTATTGGGTTGCAAGTTTAATACTTTAAGTCCTGAATACAACTAATGCACTAAGAGAGAGCTTGGTCTCTAATTTAGTCCCTTTAGCCACCACCTTCATATGATATGAAGGTCTCAGGAGAACCTAACCCTATGTACCATGTAACCACTGATCTAGACTGAACAGGACTAGACTCCATTCAAGTATAATGAGAAGACATTTTGCATTTAATATTTTCAAATTGTAATGATAGTGGTTAGTGCTATCACCTTCTGGCTTCTGAGATCCACGTTTGAGTAACTACCCAGATGCTGTCTGTGTGGACTTCTCCCTTTGTCTTAACAGAGGCATCTAGGTAGGCTTGGGCTGCATCTTCCTTGGTCAGAACTTCTGTCTTGTGTGGGCACTCACATCTGAAGCAGATTTCATCTGATTAGAGAAGCTGCAATTAAGCCGGCGTGTTTGCTAATTCGATGTGCGACATTGCGTGTCATTATTATCTTATCAAAGCCATTATTTGATAAGAATACCGAATCGCTTGTTTCACTTTTATTTGTGATTATTTTACCATTTCCCCCCCTATAGGCTAGCAGTGTTATATAAGGTATGTAATGGTGAATAGGTGACCATTCTATAACCCTACTATAGACATAATCATCATCATCATCTTCTTCTTTTACGTTTATCCATTTCAGTCCAGGGGATCCCCAGTATGAGTTTGTAGACCTTTTTGGGGGACAGAGATAGAGAGAAGCCTGGGCATCATTGCTTGCCCTGCTGCCACCGTGAGCCTGAAATGGACAAGTGGAAAAGAACATAATACATAACAACATTATACATTATAGATAATAATACACTATATATTTTTTGTTTAGCATGAAGCGTGCTGATTTTGTCTTTTTTTATATGTATAACCATTTGAATGTACATTTGGTAGCAGCTTTCTTCACAGAAAATCTGTCCTTAAGGTTTAAATCATCGTACAATATCCCCCTCCTTCCTGTCTGCAGACACTTTCACTCAGTCGGTCTATTTGGGTATGATCAAGTGTGTGTGTGGGTCTGTGTGTAGGGGGGGCTTACAGGCATCCTGTGTGCGTGATCTGGATTTAACCCGTTCCCAGATCATCTGGCGTTCTAATCATCCCACAACATTGTTGCATGTTGCCTGCAAGTATGGAATTATGCCATGCAGTGTAAAGCGTGACACTGATAATGCAGTCTAAATATATCTGTGGGTGCCAAGCTCAAACCCACTGCTACTGCGAGTGAGTAGACTGTGGCTCTAATGGTTGCCAGGTGGACCACAAAAACACTGGAATGGCTAGCCACCCATGCACACCTACTCATAACTCTACTGTGGTTGGTGGAGCTCAAATGGATGGGCAGATTGTAAACAGGAAGGGTCCAGTCAGGACTTGGCTGTCTTTAGGTTGAAAAAACCTTTTTGGTGGAGAGCTGGAACCTCTGCCTGGTCAGTTGCTACACAGGAACAACAGCCCGTATATGAAGGAGGAAGGTCGGATATGGATCGTAAATGCAACAGCAGCGCAATTGGTCACTCAGGGTACCTGCAAAGGTTTTGAATTTATATAGGCTAGTAATGTTGTGAAAAGGTTAAGTTGTCTACACACAAGAGATCTACGCTACACTACGTAACTAAATTATTCTGTCGTATTATAAGACACCCGAAGTACAACATGACCGTCTCGTGTCATTTTACACTTCCATCACACGCCATTAGATGGAGCCATTTGACTGGCAAGCCTATCGTAACTGCAGCTTCCTCCCAGTGGTATTAACTCTAGTAATCATTGGTTAATTACTGTTTTCACATCTTGTCCCAGCTGTTCCTGGACAGGGTCATGAGGGCTCCAACAGATATTCCCAGAGAACACAGGGTGCAAGCATAAGCAGGCCCTGGATGGAACCCAGGCAGATGATCCCCCTCATATCAGAAACAGTCAATCGTGCCTGCATGTGATGCCTGACCCAGCTGGAAGCCACTGCTTGGACTTTATCAGGGTTGTGGGGTAACGACGTACGCCACAGCGCCGCCTGAGCAAGTACTTTGCTTATATAATAATTAAATTAGAAAAACCGTCTTAGATATGATAAGGTGGTGCAACTCTAGTTTCTGTAGCTTACCACTATGACTTGAGTGCAAGTCGCAGCAGTATCTTTTGCCAGTGTCGGGGGTTGTGTCTGAGGGAGGGGAGGCTGGACTGCAGTGTCAACTCCTGCCACTGCAACAATGACCCCTGCCCAGTCTTGAGCAGAAATCGAGATTCATCAGACCAGCCTACATTGCCCAGTTTTGGTGAGCTGTGTATACTGCAGCTTGAGCTTTCTGTTCTAACAGAAATGGGACCCGTGATGATCTCCTGTTGTAGCCTATTCGCCTCAATGTTGTGCATTCTGAGAAGCATTCCGGCAAACCACAATTGCACAGAGGGGTTATCTGAGTTACCGTAGCCTTTCTGTCATCTTAAACCAGTCTGGCCATTCTCCATTGACCTCTCATCAACAAAGGCGTTTCTGTCTGCGGAACTGCTGCTCACTGGATGTTTTTACTCAGTGAAAATCTCAGCTGGGTTTATTGTGTTTTTCTTGATTTTTAGATCTACAGTACTGTATTCTTAGTGCAATTAAGTCTCCATGGGTCCGAAAAAGGTTAGTTTATAAGGGACAGCCAAAAGCAAAACAGGAATTGAATGCTCCAGAAGACAGTCTGCAGTTAGCTTAGCAGCTATGCTAGCGCCCGGAGTTGACCAAGAGAGTGTGTGTTGCTTTTACTTGTCACTTTCAATCCATTACTCACTCAATTACATGATATTTTTCAACACTCTTTTATAAAATAAGCTTTGTGTTAATGTTTTTTGACAAGTGTAGGCTAATGTAAGTGTTTTAAACATTAATTTATCATTACCTACTTATCATAGGCTGATCTGATACAATATACAGGGTGGGCCATTTATATGGATACACCTAAATAAAATGGGAATGGTTGGTGATATCAACTTCCTGTTTGTGGCACATTAGTATATGGGAGGGGAGAAACCTTTCAAGATGGGTGTTGACCATGGTGGCCATTTTGAAGTCGGCCATTTTGGATCCAACTTCATTATTTCCAATGGGAAGAGGGGTCATGTAACACATCAAACGTATTGAGAAATTCACAGAAAAAACATTGGTGTGCTTGGTTTTTAACGGAACTTTATTCCTTCATGAGTTATTTACAAGTTTATGACCACTTATAAAATGTGTTAAAAGTGCTGCCCATTGTGTTGGATTGTCAATTTATGGAGTCATCTGAAGGCAATTGTTTATGCTGTGAAGATACGAGATGTGCAGCATCTGAAACAACGCATACTGGAAGCCTGTGCTAGCATTTCTTCTGCGGTGTTGCTATGAGTGTGAAGAGTGGGAGAAGAGGGTTGCATTGGGCAGCACTTTATGATGTGTTACATGACCCTCTTCCCATTGGAAATAATAAAGTTGGATCCAAAATGGCCGACTTCAAAATGGCCACCATGGTCAACACCCATCTTGAAAGGTTTCTCCCCTCCCATATACTAATGTGCCACAAACAGGAAGTTGATATCACCAACCATTCCCATTTTATTTAGGTGTATCCATATAAATGGCCCACCCTGTAGACCGCTTTACCAAACACTTGTTAAAGTTCATGATACATTTAGCTTATGATGGATTTGGAACCTATCCCTTTCATAAATCAGGGAGCACCTGTACAATACAACTCCATTAATGCATATAATGCCTTATACAGTGTGGATTTTCTGGGGGTCTGGAACAGATTCATTCAATTTACAATATTCCTTCTGTGCAAGTGATAAAACTGAAGCAAATGAAATAAAATTACAGAAGAAAACACAAAATGAAACGCAAGTTGGGTGCAATATAATGAGCCTGCTGCATACACACTCCAGCAAACGCTCCATTAGAAATGTTCTCATTTGTTCCAGCATGTTTCCATGCACACTCATAATACATCCGTCCTCTGATATTCAGCAGCTATGTATGGATCGCTCTTGAGTAACTGCACCACAAGGACATGCTCTGAAAGGTACATCCACTTTCAGTTCTGTGATTCTGAATCCAGCGAGCGACATAACGACACTTGATCTATAAATCGATCCTGATCCTCTCCTTTATCACCATGTCTGAAAGATGATACAGCATGAAGTGTTTGTGGTGAAGTACCATGTACGGTTTCTGCATCTTTTTGTAAGGTAATTGCTCCAGAAATAATACCAGTTTGTTCAGAAAGCACTTTGTAGTTCTGAGCCATTGAAACTTACTATTTTAGTAAAGACAGATTTTTCTCCGGGGTCTATTCCAGACCAGAGAAGCTTTTATTTTTTTTTTACCCATAGTAGAGATTTTAACACTGCAGGGCATCGGAAAGCTTTTGCCTTTTTGCAGGTCACCACCAACTGGAAGCAGTAAGGGCATTTTTGTCACAAATGGTTTCAACATATAAATGTACTTTTAGGACCTGAATTTCAGGATCCGACGAGGTTTATGTCTGATTATATAAATTACAGAGACGAAAGATGGTGCGCTCTCTTTTTCATCAATGTAAAAATGGTAAGGAGGATAGTAGAGCAAACACAGTGAAGAAAGATTCTCAATACAGAAACACAGGCGAATTAAAATGTGTTCTAAAGGTTGATAATGCTGAATTCTTTCTGCCCTAGACGCTTTAATTTAATCTAATGTCCCCTGGTTCTCACACTCAGGGCAGTAGTATCTGTTTCATAACAACCCTAGTGAAAAACGTACTCAATTGCATTTAAAATATACTGAGATTTGTCTAAGTATGTTGTAAATATAGTAGAAAAAGTATGTACATTGGGGCAAAAAAGTATTTGGTCAGCCACTGATTGTGCAAGTTCTCCAAGATGGGAGAGGTCTGTAATTTTCATCATAGCTACACTTCAACTATGAGAGAAAAAATTAGAAAAAAAATCCAGGAAATCACATTGTAGGATTTTTAAAGAATTGAATTGTAAATGATGGTGGAAAATAAGTATTTGGTCAATAACAAAAGTTCAACTCAATACTTTGTAACATAATCTTTGTTGGCAATGTCAAACGTTTCCTGTATGTCTTCCCTGTAGCTGGTATTTTGGCCCATTCCTCCATGCAGATCTCCTCTAGAGCAGTGATGTTTTGGGGCTGTCGCTGGGCAACACGGACTTTCAACTCCCTCCACACATTTTCTATGGGGTTGAAATCCGGAGACTGGCTAGGCCACTCCAGGACCTTGAAATGCTTTTTACGGAGCCACTTCTTCGTTGCCCAAGCGGTGTGTTTGGGATCATTGTTATGCTGGAAGACCCAGCCACGTTCCATCTTCAATGCTCTCACTGATGGAAGGAGGTTTTGGCTTAAAATCTCACGATACATGGCCCTGTTCATTCTTCCCTTAACACGGATCAGTCGTCCTGCCCCCTCTGCAGAAAAACAGCCCCAAAGCATGATGTTTCCACCCCCATGCTTCACAGAAGATTTCGTGTTCTTGGGATGCAACTCAGCATTCTTCTTCCTGGAGTGGAGGACAGAAGAGCTTCTTAAAGAAGAAATTATAGGTCTGTGAGCGCCAGAAATCTTGCTTGTTTGTGGGTGACCAAATACTTATTTTCCACCATAATTGCAATTAAATTTTTAAAAAATCCTACAATGTGATTTCCTGGATTTTTTTCTCATTTTGACTCTCATAGTTGAAGTGTAGCTATGATGAAAATCACAGACCTCTCTCATTTTTCTAAGTAGGAGAACCTGCACAATCAGTGGCTGACTAAATACTTTTTTGCCCCACTGTACTTCAGTGTACTTTACTTAGAACGTGAAAATAAATTCATTACATATTAAAGAGCTTATTTTCAGGTACTTTATGTATTTAAATTTTAGTATAGAAATTATTTAGTCGTACTTTAGTGTACTGAAAGCACACTTTGAAATGGCATGAATAAAATTTGCTATGCACTTCAAAGTAGCCCTATTAGTGTCGTATTTTGGTATGACAGGAACTATAAGTGTATTTGTACTCATATATTTAATGTCAGTAATGGGGGGACGCACCCCCTCCCCACCCTTCTTGGGAATAACATTTTATTTAATATACAGTAATATACAACTACAAGACAAAGACAACTACAATATGTACATATTTCTGAAGGATATTTGGTTTGATTTAGTTCACTGAAGAGTTTCTTCTGCTTTTATGACTGTATTGAAAGCTCTAATGTGTTCTTGTAAAGCTAATGTAGCAGACTCTGGGATTAGAGCTCTAACATATCTATAGAGCAAATTCATACTGAAACCATCTTCATGATGGCTCTCAATGAAGATTCTGTTAGATGAAATAAAGCCAAAGTCATTGTCGTTAAGGAAATTATGCCCGTATATAGTGGCATCTACAGGCAATTCATGGTGTGGATGAACATACTAAACCCTGTAGCCTATATATACATTTACAACAGTACCCCCCCCCCCCCCCCCATATTGAAATTAAAGTTACACCCTTGGGCCCCACAGACCAGTTGTGTGCAATAAGAAGTTTTGAAAAGCAGAGGCTGGTCCTGGATGGTGCAACAGAGTTTGGTGATTCTTTCACATCTGTAACACTAATCAGTTACTTACCAGGTTACTTAAACATGGTAGAGCAGGGTAACTGTGCTGGACTGGAGCTGTTCATGAAGTAAACAAACATCAGCATGGCTTCAATTAATGCAGGAGCTCACTGTTCTTTATGGTGTGCATTTGTTCTACGGATTTAAATCAATTTCAATGTGTTAAGTTTTTGGTTGTTTTTCCACATCATGCTGAAATACTTTTAAGTCTGAGTTAACTCCGCGGTTTGGTGTCTCATCACAGAAGCCCCGCGGTGAGAAGTCGTAATCAGAACGTGATCTAATGTCATTCAGATGATCCTCCTACGTGCCATCGCAAAGCTCGCTTTCTTTTTTTTTTACCATTTCCATTCCCTAACTTGCTTTCATTCCAATGAAGTGCTCCGCTATAGAAACAGTAATGGAGCAAGACAGTTTCATGCCTCGGGTCAGCTCTTTGATTTCAGCCATTTCACATCCAAAACCAGCGGCCAAAATAGCTGCAAATTTAAATGTTCAGAATGTAATATGTCCCTCTTTTCTCTCTTCTGCTTTTAAACACCCCCATCTCGCTCTCACTGCCTCTACAGCGAATTAATCTGGATTTGGTGGGTAGCGTTGGAGCCTCTGAGAGTTACATAACCCTTTATCTTCTCCTGCTCGTATCACTTCATTAGTGCTTAATCTGCACTAAGCATCTGTCTGCTGACAGAGAACGGGGCTTACAGTTCAAACATCCATCCGTAAAGCTAATGCACAAAGTGAAGATCACAAACAATCGTTCACGATACTTTGTTACCAATTGTCTTTGGGTACAATGCAGATCTATTGGCCACAAACTGAGGAATAAGCCTTGATCCAAACATCAGTTATCTTAAAATGAAAGCGACATTTTTGTGTGGCTTACTGAGACGTTCACTAAGTGGACACCTAGACATTGCATCCAAAAACAAGGATATTAGAATGGAGTTGGTCTCCTATGTTGCTAAACAGTCTTTATTGTCCTGAGAAGGCTTTCCAAGATATTTTAAAACGCTGTTTCCATTTCAAATCATCTCAAGTGTGTCTCATGGAGTGAAAGACAGGGATCTGTGCAAACAAACCAAGTTCTCAAAGTTTTTGTTTATTGATTCCGTTTTAGGAAGGCATGGCAGAAACCTGATATATTTGACAGGGAAGACGAAACTTGGGAAAATTTCCTTTAGAGTCATTATGATGCAGCTTTCTTGGCCTCTTTTGGTCATGTCTCTTATGAGATTGCCTAAAAAATGGTTTGCCAGCTTTAATGGATAACTTGGCTGGCTTACACAAAGCCCTCCATCAGACACGTTGGAGATGAATTGGAATACCAACAATGATCAAGGGCTTATTGTCCAACATCAGTGCCTGACCTCAGAGCATATTCCAAAATCTAGTGGAAAGCTTTTGTTGTAAGATATGGGAAAACTACAAAGTGGCAACCACAGACAGTGAGTAAATATCACTCTTCAAGACGGAAACTAAAGAAAATAGGAAATAACGGAAATAATCCAATAAACTAAGGCTGAGATGGTTTCCCAAACGCAAATCAGTTCGAGTTGGTTCTCTTTCTACGCGGCAGCTATCTTTTCTGTCAGATCTTACAGATTTTCTCTAAATATCTCTCTCCCAGGCATCAGACGTCCATCTTCATCTTTCCATCTGCAGTTCTGTTACACTTTTGTTTTCTGCTTTCTGATTCCCTTCTGCTTTGGTATTGTTCTTTTCTTTTAAAGATATTCTTTTCAGTCTGTCAAGCATTCAAACAAACTCCTAACATACCATTACTGACAGTATCTCTAAAAAGACTCTGCAGTTCATGCCAGTGTTTGGCACTCTTCAATGGCATGTTTCACAGGAGTAAATAAATCCAGCCCTTATTATTTCTCTGATCCCTCTAGTGGAGGACGCATGCAGGTCCTTACACAGTAACATCACACAATTGTCATCAAACACAATAAATACAGAGAAAACTTATATAAAAGAGGTATGAGTTTGGGAACATTATACTAAGAGAAGAACAAAAGACTGAAGCACAGATACAAGCAGGTAAACCAGAAAACCTATCAAGCTGCGGGTTCTCAGAACAAAGAAAGAAAACTACGATTATCATTTGAGCTTGGGAGATTTGGGAATCTCAGTCTTAGTTTGTTGGTTTCTTTTCTTTATTTCCCATTGTGGAAACTTATATATCACCCTTGACTGTGGACAATATTTTGTATCGTTCACCTAGTTTGTGGATTCCATTTTGTAATGTTGTGAACTCCACAGAGGTACGTTCGCTATAATTATTGCTGCTGATTATTATTATTTTATATATATATATATATATATATATATATATATATATATATATATATATATAAAAGATAGAAGATAGATGTGTGTGCTTATACAATAACAATAACATGTACATCTTAAAATGACATACATGTCAAGCATGCCGGCTGCCCTCTAGCACGCAGCGCCTTACATCACTTACATGAACCTTACATCACACTTACATGGCAGATTACTAACTGCTCTTCATCTATGGACAGGGATTGCCAGGGGGCTTTGGGACTGATGAACTCTACAAGACATCTCCCGGGAAACTCACTAAGAAGCTCATAGCACCTTGTGCTATGCTGTTTTTATCCCTTAACTCCATAATGTTGCTCATTAAAGTAATTTCAGTGTACTGCATTCTAATGGCAGTCATTTAAGTGCATTTATTGTTTTTTTTTTAACTCCCACAATAAAAGTCAGCTGATTTATCTTGAGACTTAGGGTGTGCTAGTGCAGAGAAACAAAAATTAACAACTGTAATAAGCAATATGCAAAGTGGGGTCTGTGCAGTGGGAGGGGAAGACCCCCTGTTCTGTACCACACAGACTCAGCCTCCACACCGAGGCAACTTTTGTTGCCAGGAAACCATCCACGTAAAGTTAATGGTGGAAGTGCTGCAGTGCCAGGGATCCAAACCTGCACTGATAGTGCCAAGAGCAACTGAAGCCTCACCATGCTGTGTGTGATGCCGAGGGTGACCAGACATCCCATTTTACGCTGGACAATCCTGTATTTCAGTCCATGTCCAGGTGATTTTAAAAATATGCACATTTGTCCAGGACGTCAAAGGAAATTACAAAATACTGTATATTAACATTAGCAGCAAATCATCGCCCAAAACGTTTGCCTGCATTCAAAAGGAACATACCAATTGTTTCACAAGTTACTGTACACGTCTAACCATAACATGGCAACTCAAGTTTGTTACATATCAGCTGCCCTTCACCGATGTGACTTAATGTCCTCACTCACTATGGCTGATGTACTGCTGAGATGGCTAAACAAAGTACGTATTTAAACTTTATGTTTTGTTTGCGATCACGTTTGAGAGATGAAGGGAAACAGAATGATCACCATCATTTGCTTCCAAAAGTTACATTGCCTTAGTTTAAGAGTATAATAATAATAATTAATAATATTTTTAGGCGATATATTATTTGTTAGATTTCATACACAGTGGTGCTTGAAAGTTTGTGAACCCTTTAGAATGTTCTATATTTCTGTATAAATAGAACCTAAAACATCATCAGTTTCACACAACTCCTAAAAGTAGATAAAGAGAACCCAGTTACACAAATGAGACAAAAATATTATACTTGTTCATTTATTTTTTGAGAAAAATTATCCAATAATACATATTAGTGAGTGGCAAAAGTATGTGAACCTATAGGATTAGCAGTTAATTGGAAGGTGAAATCAGAGTTTCAATCAGGTGTGAGTGGGCACCCTGTTTTATTTAAAGAACAGGGATCTATCAAAGTCTGCTCTTCACAACACATGTTTGTGGAAGTGTATCATGGCACGAACAAAGGAGATTTCTGAGGACCTCAGAAAAAGAGTTGTTGATTGATGCTCATCAGGCTGGAAAAGGTTACACAACCATCTCTAAAGAATTTGGACTCCACCAATCCCCAGTCAGACAGATTGTGTCCAAATGGAGGAAATTCAAGACCATTGTTACCCTCCCCAGGAAGTGGTCAACCAACAAAGATCACTTCAAGAGCAAGGTGTGTAATAGTTGGCGAGGTCACAAAGGACCCCCAGGTAACTTCTAAGCAACTGAAGGCCTCTCTCTCACATTGGCTAATGTTAATGTTCATGAGTCCACCACCAGAAGAACACAGAACAACAATTGTGTGCATGGCAGGGTTGCAAGGAGAAAGCCACTGCTCTCCAAAAAGAACATTGCTGCTCGTCTGCAGTTTGATAAAGATCATGTGGACGAGCCAGAAGGTTATTGGAAGAATGTTTTTGTAGACAGATAAGACCAAAATAGAACTTTTTGCTTTAAAAGAAAAGCGTTGTGTTTGGAGAAAGGAAAACACTGCATTCCAGCATAAGAACCTTATCCCATCTGGGAAACATGGTGGTGGTAGTTATCACAGCCTGTTTTGATGCATCTGGGCCAGGACTTCTTACCATCATTGATGGAACAATGAATTCTGAATTATATCAGAGAATTCTAAAGGAAAATGTCAGGACATCTGTCCATGAACTGAATCTCAAGAGAAGGTGGGTCATGCAGCAAGACAACGACCCTAAGCACACAGCTACAAAAGAATGATTAAAGAAGAATAAAGTTCATGTTTTGGAATGGCCAAGTCAAAGTCCTGACCTTAATCCAATGGAAATGTTGTGGAAGGACCTGAAGCGAGCAGCTAATGTGAGGAAACCTACCAACATCCCAGAGCTGAAGCTGTTCTGTGTACGGAGGAATGGGCTAAAAGTCCTCCAAGCCGGTGTGCAGGACTGATCAACAGCTACAGGAAACGTTTAGTTTACAGTTATTGCTGCACAGGGGGGTCACACCAGATACTGAAAGCAAAGGTTCACATACTTTTGCCACTCACTAATATGTAATACTGGATCATTTTCCTCAATAAATAAATGACCAAGTATAATATTTTTGTCTGATTTCTTTAACTGGGTTCTTTCGCAGAAATATAGAAACTAAAGGGTTCACAAACTTTCAAGCACCACTGTAGTATTTTGTATAGTTTTAAAGCACTGATTCATTACATTTTACAAAATATGTGATGAACTATAATATTATTTATTAATATATTTCATGCATTATGAATGATATGAATTTAAACTGAATTACAAACTAATGAATTTTTTATCATTTTATTATTTTATGATTTAAAAAAAATCTTAATCTAGTCCCGGACTCGGCTTGGTCTCGGCCACTCCCAGTCTTAGTCCTGACTACGACACTGACTCTGAGATTGGTTTCCAGGCACTTCAAGTCTAGGGCAAGATCGAATGATATGGGATTGTTCCTTTATGTTTTCACCTCTCTAGAGCATCTCGGCTCTCCTCATGTTGGGGGTTGAGTCTGTGTGATGCACGGAACGTACCAGGACCCCAGCATTCTTTTTGCTACAATGGGACAATAATCAGTCGCTTTCTCTCTAAAATCACAGCTAAAATACAATGCGAATTTTTTTCATCTGTCATTTCTTTATCTTACTGATTTAACACTATCTTCAGATTCCCTAAAGTGCCAATTTTCATCGTCTCTGTAAACACAGAGCCTCAATGCATCTTGAGAGTGGAATATAATATGAATTGTGTGTAGAAAAGATAAGCCTGCCTCAAAACACGGATTACTGACTTGCACGTGCGCAAAAGCTCCCTGCCTGAGAAACAGATCCACAAAACGCAGCGCTGACGTGTCTGAGAAAGAAGGATGCGAAGAGACAAGTGTGCACTTACAGCCTACAAACCCTCTGATTATCTTGTTGTTGATAATTATAGTAACAACTACATTTCCAGTCACAAGCCGAAACGTAGCTCGACCAACCAGAAGCCAACAAGGCAAACCTTTATTTAAAAAAAGACAAAAAAACCCCAAACAAAAACAGCTACAGACCAATACAGAAGCATCGTGGACATATACTCACAACTGGTTCTCATGCAGTTCACTTTCAATCTACTCCTACTTGTCTTTTTGCAATAGCTAGAAATAGAAAGAAGAAATACATTCATTACAGCTTTGTGCAGCCAGTTTTAGACAGTGATCTCAGAGCTGTACCTACGGTTTGCTGAGCATGCTGGATAACCAGGCAGAAGAGACGCCTTGGGCTTTATAGGGACCTGAATGGCCATTTCGTCCTACAAGAGATGTTTCACACATACACACACACACATTCTGATTCCTATGACTGAGAAAGCAAAGGGCCAAAGAGAAAATAGCTGGATTACAGCTTAGTATTCAACAAAATGAGCAAATGCTAACTGAGAATGCTTAAATGCTGCATGAAAAACTACTGCCTTGCCTCATTTGAAATATATTTTGTAGTCATAAGGTACAGAACGTAGGACGGATGTCCGGGTCACTTCAAGCGAGTTCATATGCAAGTCACAAGTCTCTAGCATGTGAGTCCGAGTTCAGTCCCTAGAGTGACTTTAGTGTGAGTCGAGTCTCAAGTTCCGAGTTCCGAGGTGCCACTGTATTCACTGCATCAAATAGGGACTGTTGTGGCCTAGCGGTTACAGGACTATAGACCAGAAGGTCCAGCGTTCAAATCCCACCTCTGCCAAGCAGGACCCTTAACACACAAAGGTCGTATCAGTGGTAAGTCGCTCTAGGTAAGGGCGTCTTCTGAATGACAGCCAGGCAGGATAGACAACTGCGCATGCGCACTGCGTTCTCAAACCGAGCCTGCGTTCTACCAACAGTGCATGACTGAAGTTAAAAATGAGTGAACAAGCAGCACCAGCAAACACAGGCACCCCCATCCTCACAGTCTACCTCATTAGATTTAATTGCTCACTCATGTTTACTCGCATGGAGGTGATTTGGCTTTGAAAAGACAGATGTTGCTCAAAAAACAGCCATCTGCCAACTTTGTAGGCAATCAGTTGCCGTTAAAGACAGCTCGACAGCTAATTTCGCCATCTGGAAACTATCGTGCAGAATCTGAAGATTATGACAAACGTCATCAATGAAACGTACTCTCAAGGACAGGTATGGCTCGGACGTTCCGGCTGAAAATAAAACTGTTGCCGTGGCAAAATGTGAAACCTTCTGTTCTTAAGTAAATAAATAAGTGCTGTTTTCCTTACATATACAGTGGTGCTTGAAAGTTTGTCAACCCTTGTTCTATATTTCTGCATGAATATGATCCAAAACATCATCAGATTTTCACACAAGTCCTAAAAGTAGATAAAGAGAACCCAGTTAAACAAATGAGACAAAAATATTATACTTGGTCATTTATTTATTGAGGAAAATTATACAATATTACATATTAGTGAGTGGCAGAAGTATGTGAACCTTTGCTTTCAGTATCTGGTGTGACCCCCCTGTGCAGCAATAACTGTAACTAATCGTTTCCTGTAACTGCTGATCAGTCCTGCACACCGGCTTGGAGGAATTTTAGCCCATTCCTCTGTACAGAACAGCTTCAGCTCTGGGATGTTGGTGGGTTTCCTCACATTAGCTCCTTCCACAACATTTCCATTGGATTAAGGTCAGGACTTTGATTTGGCCATTCCAAAACATGAACTTTATTCTTCTGTAACCATTCTTTGGTAGAACGGCTTGTGTGCTTAGGGTCGTTGTCTTGCTGCATGACCCACCTTCTCTTGAGATTCAGTTCATGGACAGATGTCCTGACATTTTCCTTTAGAATTCTCTGATATAATTCAGAATTCATTCTTCCATCAATGATGGCAAGCCGTCCTGGTCCAGATGCAGCAAAACAGGCCCAAACCATGATACTACCACCACCATGTTTCACAGATGGGATAAAGTTCTTAAGCTAGAATGCAGTGCTTTCCTTTCTACAAACATAACACTTTCCTTTTAAACCAAAAAGTTCTATTTTGGTCTCATCCGTCCACAAAACATTCTTCCAATAACCTTCTGGCTTGTCCACGAGATCTTTAGCAAACTGCAGACGAGCAGCAATGTTCTTTTTGGAGAGCAGTGGCTTTCTCCTTGCAACCCTGCCATGCACACCATTGTTGTTCAGTGTTCTTCTGATGGTGGACTCATGAACATTAACATTAGCCAATGGCCATTTCGTCCTACAGGGTTCACAAAATTTCAAGCACCACTGTACATTTCCCCGGATGTCATTAATAAACAACAATTGATATCCTATTTACAAGATCAAGCTGGTACAATGTCAGACTTTTACAAATACACGTTTGAAGGTTGCAAAGTATCGTCTATTTCTAGTTATCGATAAAAATGTCAGAAAATATTGAAATATCATTTTTTGGTGCTATCGCACACCCCTACTAGCACCCGAATTTCAGACGATACGCAAGAATGAAAATCCTGTGTAAACTTTAGGGTTGTCATGCCTCCTTATGAAACATAAGTTCTCACTGAACAGCAAACACACAGGCTTGAACTGCAAGTGTCAGTAAGTACGAACAAACATTTTGCCAGTCTCTCAAGTAGCTGAAAGAGCTAATCAAGCAGCTGAACATGATAATAGGATAGCTGCATTAGCTTGAATAACATTGCAGTGTTGATTGCATTGTTGATTGTAATTGGCCGTTCATCAAGCTGATGGCATGGGACAAATGGGAATTAATAACTGACTTAATTATGCCCATGCAAAGAAAATAAGTACAGTTCATTTTCCATAAACACTTAAGTAAACTCAGTGGGGCATTCCAGGGCTGCTCAAGTGAAATCTTCGAAATCCTCCTGAGGGCAATACACAATGAAACCCAATCAACCCAGAGCACCTTCTGAAGCAAGAAGCATGTTGGGTGTGCTATATTTCTATAACTATTATTCTCTAAATCTAAATCTCTAATTACCTAATATTTGTAACTTCAATAAAAACTGGCTTCTTCATTACATATTTACTCTGGAAGCCTGTTTCCACTGGCTTGTTCATTTGGGTATGCTGAATCAAGAACATGTCAATTGTAGCACCAGCAGGATTAACTCAAGAACAAGCGTCTAAATATGAATAGTCATAATGCACGTGATAAAAGATTGCAGTATTTTTTACGGAATGAATGGCTCAGTTTTGAGATGTACAGTACTGTGGAAAAGCCTTAAACCACCATTAGATTTGTTGCTTTAGCAATGGTATAAAAACACTTGGATTTGCCACTCCATAACCCTCTTTTCCACTGATCTTCATTCCAATCTTTCTGAGCTTTAGCATATCTTAGCATTTTCACCCTGTTCCCATTCTGAAAAAAGTGCTTTCTTGGCTACTACCTTTCAAATAGGCCATTCCTGATCAAGGTTCTTCAGATTGTAATAGGGGCACCTTGGCAGCCAGATGAAGCTGCCAGATGCTGCTATTGCTCAAGTGTAAGGCGAGGTCACACTAAATACAAGTCTCCATAGCCTATAAAAGCTGTATTTTTTTCTAATTTGTTTCAGTTTTTTAATACTGCATGCAATTGTCCTATATTGTCTGAATGTGTTCTAATAAAGAGACTGAGAAAAAAAAAATATGGCCCTTATACCATTGCTAAAACAATGGTATATCTAATCTAATGGTGGTCTAAGACTTTTGCACAGTCCTCACCACATGCATGCACATCGCAGCAATGAGAATCAGTCAGTCAGTCAGTCAGTAAAAATGCTGTTTCTAGGTCAATCTCTTTGGCAGTACAGCAAAATAATACAATGTCAAACCATGAAAGAATACAGTGCACACTTTTTACAACGTTTGTAGACTGAGGCATCACTGTGGGAAAAATACTTTGAACAAAATCAGGAAGTCTAACAGAACTAACACTTTTTTTTTCTGTTTTCACAACCGTAATAATATTACATATTCCTACAGGTACGCGCCGTTTAACGTCCATTCGATCCGAGGTCTTAATAATTATGACAGGAAATATAAGATGCCTTATATACATCTAATTCACGTCTGAATGACAGCAAACGAGTACTTGCAGACCCTTGCAACACCACCTGATTCGCTGACAGAAAGCGAATCAGAGTCTTGAAGGCAAAATAAAACAGGCCATCGTTCTGTCTTTATCGTTTTTAAGGTACAAAGACAGGAATTACTGATTTGTACAGTACAGCAGTGTACTATATGTTTTGCGTTTGTGTTTTAATTACTACCATTGTCAAATAAAACACTATGCAAAGTAATGTCTGGTCAAAAGTCCAGATTGGTCAATTTTAAACGTTAAACGGCACATACCTGCACTGGTTTTGCCTTGACTCATTAAAAAAGTTCAGGCAAAATGTGCTTTCTTTCGTCCTGTTTTCCAGAAACGACTATTCATTTCCTCAATTTTAAGCACCTCTTTGATAATGAAGTATGCTGAAATGTTAATTCCAGGCTTTAATGCTTCTTAAGCTTGAATTTATCACATAATTAACCATGTCATGATGAAACAGATACAGTCAGCTCCAAAATGATTGGCGTCCTTGGAAAAGATGACTTACAAAGTATGTATGTGATTAACCAGCTTAATCTCCCTCTGAAGATATGAGATATAACTAACATGGCGAATTAAAAAAGCAAAGCAAAAAGCAAAGTGTCCTGCTGTACACCCACATATCCCGGTCAGGGTCACAGGGAGGATCCCTAAGGACTAATCCCTAGTATTCACTGGGCGCTGGCGGAGATGCACCCTGGACAGTCCATCTCAGCATTTGGTAAACACAGTACCAGACGTTTACATGGCAAGCCCCACCCAGGATTTGAACCTCTGAGAAATTGCCTTTTCCAGCAGCTGGTTCTTATCACCAAGCAACCAGAGCGGCAAGATTAATTAGGAAGTTCGTTAAAGAATTAGTTCAAGTATTCAAATAAATTCATTCAAAGTAAAAACTTAATAAACAGTTATTGATTATGTGCTCAGGTAGCGTCGGAAGCAAATACTCTAGCCTAATTGCCACTGAGACACGAGTTTGGGTCTTGATGGTGCCTCCAGCCTGGAGGGGGTTCTACAGTTCTACAGTTGGTGGAGGATTCAGCATGTGGCGAATGGCGACAAAGGGAATTGGGCATATCCACAAATTGCAGAGACTAAAAAACATTTTCAACAAAACCACCCATTTGATATTGACTGCGAAAATAACAAATCTAAGCCTCTATAAGAGTAAATAATCTGCAACACTCATCATAACGGAATCTCTACAGATCCTCCACCGTACTTAGCAGTGAGTACTGGGTTCTGTTCTCTATAACCACCCTTCTTTGCCGTCAAAGACACATTGAGTGTTTGTGCCAATAAGCTCTAGTGTTGGACTATTATCACGCAAGGGAGAAGGTAGTGGACCATTGTGCAAAAGTTTGAGGGTTCAAGTCCAAGCATTGCTACGCTGCCAGATTAGGACCCTTAACCCACAATTGATTGGTGTCACCATTACACTCAGGAACGGTCACATAGATGGCAGGTGACTTTATACAGGTGGGCTACACAACACTAGAAAGCAAACAAGGACCAGGTTGACCTAGAACAGATAGGATACTAGAGAGATAAATAAACAGAGCTAACGAGTCCACGGGCTAATTAGGCTACTATCAAGACCACACAACTAGCAAAATTACTTGGCATTTTGTTGCATTTTGCTTTTTTTTTCAATAATGGTTTAAGGGCCTTGCTCAAGGACCCAACAGTTGCAGCTTGGCAGAGGTGGGACTTGAACCCTGGACCTTCCTATGCACAGTTTACCTTAATTCCTAGCTGGCTAAACGGTGGCTAAACAAAGACATTAACATGAAAAAAGCACAGATACACAGTGGAATCAAGAGACAGCGGGAATGTACAAGAGCAAGCAATGAGGTACAATCAAGGTGGAGAGCAGAACTATGGCTGTAAGCTGGCTGTGGAAGGGGAAAAGGGTCACAAAGAGCAGCCAAGAAGTCACATCATCCTACCATTTCACATCTTACAGTTCATACCAGAACTGATTGTTTTATAGTACCATGAACTATGAACCAGTACTATGAAACATTTTATAGTAACTGCCTAACACACTTTTGCTTCATTTCATTTCATTTCTTTTGTGAGATCTCCAGTCTTGCTAATGAATGACTGAGGAATGAAACAGGGATTCCTGGATGACCGATGTGTACTTAAAAACATGAATGCTAACACGCTTCTGTTACAGTTTCTTCATAAGAATTTTAAACGGAGATTAAGCAAATTCACCACAAAGCCTTTTTCTAACCACTTTTTTTTTAACCATCTTACCAAGGGTGCCTGAAATTCTGGGGCTGACTGTACTTCAAGTAAAATGTCTCCCACATGAAACAGCATACCCAGTGGTATGCAGGGGCACCCCAAGTCGACCCAAAATACCTGGTGAATCTCTGACAGTCAGAAGCCCCGGGTGAGGTGGAACACAGACATAGAGAACAAGACAGCACCAGAACTTAACCCTGAGCTGGGCCGATGGGGAAGAGGAGTCAGCCAGGCCCAAGACCTGCGCCGGCCAATGTGGAGTCCCAATGGGGAGTACCTACAGAAACACATATGAACCAGGAACTCTTGTCTGCTGGAACAAGGCGACCTTGTCCCAGGCAACGCCTTCCACCCTGGGGAATCCAGAGTGGCTCAGTTGGTGGAACACTGGTTCCCTATGTCCTCTGGTTTGAATTTGTGAGGTTTTCTGGTCAAATTGGTCTCAGTTTCTCAGGATGCCTGGCATTTCCTCGCTTACAGGCAGAAGTTCCCAATTCACATCTATGCCCACAGGTACAGACTCCCCATCGATTGATGCCAGTCTTGGGTTCAGTCTGGTTTCATCTAAAACTGTCTTATGACTCCATGTTGGCAGCATCCTGATGTAGGTTTGAGTTCTGGTACTGTGAGTCTCATCCACGACTGTATTCTCCCTCACCAGGGTGCCTCACCTTCTGAATCTTCACGCCCAGCACCTAAACACAAAGGAAATTTGGAGCTGTATGCAGCATCTCTTCAAGATACAAAGTTTAGAAGAAGATCTCTAGTATCCTACAATGAATATATAATCATATTTGAACCATCACACATATTCCGAGGAGAAATGCGATTCTTTTCTATTTGAATTGCATTAACGTCTAATTGTTTCTCACGAGGGGAAAATGTTCCTGTAGAAAGTGCTGAACGAAAACACAGGACCATATTACACTGTCTGCACTGTAAGTAGCGCGACTGATGATGAGTAATCGGAAGTAACCCGACCCTGTTATGAAGTCCTACAGCAGACGCTGGTTTAGTGAAATGTGGTACTGTATTACTCGTTCAGATTATGGGCTTCGCAGTGCCACGGTGGGTAATAATGAAAAACCAGTGCTGAATTTGCATAAAGCAAGAGTTGGCAGATTTGAGTTTGTGCCGCCAGGGCCGTGCCGTAACGTCAGCTGTTTAGATGAGAAAAATAAATCGCAGCCTCCATCGTATTCCACTCAGCAGTCCGTCGAAGTCTATTATAGAGATCTGGGCTTTTAGTAAGTCTCTCCTGATGGAATCAGTCAGACTTTATGCAACACTTCAGCAAAGAAACCCGCTATTATCACGTCAAGCGTTTCTCCAGTGTTATGCTTCTCCACAAAGCAAAGTACATCCAGTTATTCAACTGAAAAGCAGATCTGTCTCGTTTTCTCATGGCCTGTCTTTAGATTCCGTTAGCATGTCATGTGTAAAGCACTTGAACTTGGACTGATCGAGATTCACCAGTAGACAGACCAATAGATGAGATTGAAGAAGATGTAAGCCCCGGGAAAAATCATGCGCGAGTACGTGTCAATGGCGTGAGTGCTGTGGATGATCCGGAAGCCGCGTAGGCCCTTCTTCTTGGGGCCCGTGGACTCGTGGTCGATGGCCAGATGCACGACCATGCGCTCTTGTTTCTCAGACGGCTCCTCAGGGACCACGGGCGGGCGGCTGTAGCCGGCCAGGCTGTTGCTGTCCGCCTCGCTGTAGTTCCCGTCCACCATCATGCTCTTGCCGTGGGACATGCCGCACGAACAGGGCAGAGACTGCCGAGGCACAGAAACACAAACAAACTTCCTGAGGGGCTGATATGATATGATTTTAAACCTTTTAGCACACTCGGGAGTGAAATGACCCATAGAACAGCACTGAAAACTAGTGATGTGCATGGCTTAGCAACTCATTAAGACAAATCATATTTATTTTAGAGCCATTATGTTCAGGTCATTTACACTTTATGGTAACACGGTCAAATTAAGTGCTAGGAAATTACACTTCAGTGGAAAATAGACTGAAAAAACATTATGACTGCTGTTCCCTTCAAGTCTTATTCTTGCTTACATTGCTACTCAAACTTGTACAGATAATAGGACTATGTGGCATATTCGCTCGTCGGCCACTTTATTACGTAAACCTTGTACACTAGTACCAGGTTGGACCCTGTTTTACCGTGTCGCAGTGGAAACTCCTCAGAGACATGCCCGTCATCCTGTTGGATGTAGCCATCAGAAAATGGGCAGACTGTGCTTATAAAGGGATGGACCTGGTCTGGTGGTTTAATTGATGCTCCATTGGTACTAAGGGGCCCAGAATATGCAAAGAAAATATCCCCCACACCATTACAACACAACCATCTGTCTAAACCATTGCTTTCAGGCTGCTTACGCCAAATTTTGACCCTACCATCTGAATGTTCTAGCAGAAATCAAGACTCATCAGACCAGGCAACATTTTTCCAATCATCTATTTTCCAATTTTGGTGAGCAAATCGCAGCCTCAGTTATTGGTCTTCTCCTGCTGTAGCCCATCTGCTTCAAGGTTCAAAATGTTGTGCGTTCAGAGATGCTCTTCTGCATTCATGGTTGTAACAAGTTTTTATTTGAGCTACAGTTGCCTTTCTATCAGCTCGAACCAGTCTGGCCTTTCTCCTCTGATTTCAGGCATCAAGGCATTTTCGCCAAGAGAACTGCTCTCACTGGATATTTTCTCTCTTTCAGACCATTCTATGTAAACCCCAGAGAGCTGTGTGTGAAGTTCCCAGTAGATTTTTTAATTATTGATTAGATATTTGCATTAACAAGCAGTTCAACAGGTATATATGATAAAGTGGTCAGATTATGAAATTGTTATTATATAGCATCACATACTAAATACTGTGAAGACACTCCCTGGCTGAGGAAATCCATTTCAAAGTAGACATGAGTCTAGGTCTTCTTTGTAAGTAACAAGTCTATAAGAATAAATTGTACCAGTTAGAGCAGTTAGACATGTTACCTGTTCTCTAGACTTCTCCCTGAATTTCCGTTCTTTCCCATCCTGTACAGTGGTCAGGTAGTTGACGGCTGCATACTCGAGGACGGAGAGAAAGACAAATACGAAGCTGACCCAAAGGTAGATGTCCACAGCTTTGATGTAGGACACTCTGGGCATGGAGGCGTTCACCCCCGTGATGATGGTGGACATTGTGAGCACCGTGGTGATGCCTGAGGATGGAAAATCTTGTCAAAATTTGTAACAATAACGAACTTGCTACTCCAACCGGACATTACCATAGTCATACAATCTTCTTAAACTACTCTAATGTAAATATAAAGGATATTTTCACAAGAAAACTGTATGCAAACGATACATAAATGCATCAGAGACAGCGCTGAAAACACGCGTGGAACGCTACCAGCAGCCCTAGTGCCATCGCATAAAACTATTATACACATACTAAATGCCACGCCCTGCCGGTCTTACCGTGGTTGATGCTCCTTCGATGAGCCATGTGATTCCCGCGGACCAACCCGGGAGCTCCACAGTTTTCGGGGACACTCTTTATAAGGCGGGCTTCGAGAGACAGTCGGGGTGGATTATTGTCTCGGTCACGTCCGAGTGTACCGCATGTTCCTGAATGTGGTTCCCTCCACCTGCGGATCTACTCCTGTTTGTAGTCCCGTCTGCATTTGATCGCCAATCCGTTTCGCGTTCCGTCCGCGTTGGACTTCCTGCCTGTTTTGCAGTTCCATCCGCATTGGATTACCTGCCAGTTCCGCAGTCCGTCCAAGCTCATAAACGCACCCGTTTAGCGGCTTCCTGCCTGTTTTGCAGTTCCATCCGCATTGGATTACCTGCCAGTTCCGCAGTCCGTCCAAGCTCATAAACGCACCCGTTTAGCGGCTCCGCCTGTTTTTGGACTATCTCCGTTCTCCACATTAGTTCCGTGCCTCGTTTCTTTATTTGTTTTGTTATCACATCCCCCGCACGCATCCTTATGTCAGTAGTCTGCTCCAGTTTTGGTTTCACTATTGCTTTTCCTTTTGTTAGTTGTGTTTTGGTTTTCATTTCAGTTAGCAGTGTTTTCGTTGGTAGCCTTATCTGTTTCTTTAATGAAACCTTTGTTTATATATTGGAACCTGCACACGTCTCTCCCGTTCCTGACGCACCCGCATTACACTAAACCTTTTTTAATTTTTGGAAAATTCGCAATAACTATAAAAAATAAAACCTGTGTAGTAGTTAGTAGATAGTTGTAGTCGAGAGAGGTGGTGGAGGGACAAAGAAAGGAGTACTACTTTCAGTAGGACGGGCACATACACTTATGAACGCCATTTACAGTTTTTTAAAAACAAAAACATACACACACAAACACGTCCCTAAACACATCAACCGAGTAAGAACAGGTTCTAGTCCGAAAGTGAGCAAGAGAGCACACGACCAGTAAAGTCCCGCCTCTGCTTGTGTATCTGTAGCATTCAATGGCTGCTGAGGTGACCAGTAGTTTACGGTCACAATGTCCAGAGATAAAAGACGGACTTTTATTTCCTAATATAATTCAGTACAATAGTTAAGACCTCGGCCATTAAAGCACACAGCCATCGATCGGATGAACGTTAAATGACACATACCTGTAGTTTGCTGTGCTCATTTATTGCAGCACAAGTTTCAGGGCAGTTTGTAAGCTGGGACTGTAATATTGCATTATTGTTGGGCAATCCATCTTCTCTGGGCCTCAGGGTTTGCAAGCTTTCTGTTACAATCTTACTGAAAATCATACCTCATTAATACACTGCAAGGCTTTAGCGGCAGGTTTATTAAATCAAGGTTAGCACAAGGATGTGGGTGCAAGTGTAAAGTTCAAAGCTTGAATTTTCTCTGCCCACTGTGCAGTCTGTACTGCCCGAGAGAAAGTTTAGATCCCTTTATGTCAACGAAATGTACGGAAACAAAGATTCGACCTTGGCACTCCAAAAGAGTATGTTTTATTTTTCAGACATAAGTGGTGTCTTTAATGTAATGCAGTAAAGCTTCAGAACTTCTTTCTCCATCGCTCACCACTGTCTGCATCTCGCTTCTACCTGAATATGAGTGAAGGGTGTTAATCCTATCCCAGAATCAAATTCTCAAAAACCAGCTTTAGTCACGAGTGAGATGCAGGGAGCAATTTTCAAATCTTGCCATAGATTATCAGTCAAATTGAGGGCTTGGCTTTGACTTGGCCACTCTATTACGTTGACATTCTTGCTTTTGAACAAATCCTTTGCAGCTTTGGTAGTATGCTTAGGCTTAGAAGGTGAAATTCTACCCTAGGCTTAGGTCTTCTGCAGCCTAAAACAGGCTTTATTCAAGGAATGGCCATTTTTTGGCTCATCCATCATACCTTCAACTCTGACTCACATGCCCACAGCATGATGCTGCTGCCACTATGCGTCACTGTCGGAACGGTGTGCTCAGGATGATGTATGGTTTGGACCTTACATGACCATGAAATTGGTCTCATCTGACCTGAGTACCTCTTTCCAGAAGTTTGCTGAATCTCCAACATTTCCCTCTTCTGGGAAAAAGCTCTTCCAGCTCAGCTGCAGATTTCTCCAGCTCCTTTAGAGTAATCTTCAGCCTATTGGTCTCATCTCTGATTATAACTCTCCTTAATCAGTCACTGACTTTTGATGCATGGCCATATTTAAGCAGAGTTGTAGTTGTGCCATATTCTTCAATTCCTTAGTAATGGATTTAATGGTGCTCTGTGGAACGTTCAAAGTTTGGCCTGCTGTTTTATAACCACATCCTGATCAGTGCTTTTCTCTACTTTAGTCTCAGACTTGTTTCAATAGCTCCTTGGTCTTCATGATGTTTGTGTATTTATATTTACATATGACACACAGTTGGACTCTATTCAGATAATTAGGGAGCTTCTGATGGGCACTTGGTTGCACCTGAACTACAGTAAAACAGCCCCAGACCATCACACTACCACCACCATATTTTACTGTTGCTATAATGTTCTTTTTCTGAAATGCTGTGTTACTTTTACACCAGATGTAATGGGACACACACCTTCCAAAGAGTTCAACTTTTGTCTCGTCAGTCCACAGAATGTTTTCCCAAACGTTTTGGGGATCATCAAGATGTGTTCTGGAAAAATTTAGATGAGCTTTAATGTTCTTTTTGCTCAGCAGTGGTTTTCTTCTTGGAACTCTGCCATGCAGGTCATTTTTGCCCAGTCTCTTTCTGATGGTGGAGGCATGAACACTGACCTTAACTGAGGCAAGTGAGGCCTGCAGTTCTTTGGATGTTGTTGTGGGGTCTTTTGTGATCTCTTGGATGAGTCGTTGCTGCGCTCTTGGGGTAATTTTGGTTGGCCGGCCACTCCTGGGAAGGTTCACCACTGTTCCACGTCTTCGCCATTTGTGGATAATGGCTCTCACTGTGGTTCTCTGGAGTCCCAAAGCTTTAGAAATGACTTTATAACCCTTTCCAAACTGATAGATCTCAATTACTTTTTTTTTCAATTGTTCCTGAATTCTTTGGATCTCAGCATGATGTGTAGCTTTTAAGGATCTTTTGGTGTACTTCACTTTATCAGGCAGGTCCTATTTAAGTGATGTCCTGATTGAGAACAGGTGTGGAAATAATCAGGCCTGGGTGTGGCTAGAGACAGTGAACTCAGGTGTGATAAACCATAGTTCTGTTTTAACAAGTGGGGGAAATCACTTTTTCACACAGGGCCATGTAGGTTTGGATTTTTTTCTCCCTTAATAATAAACACCTTCATTTAAAAACTGCATTTTGTGTTTACTTGTGTTGTCTTTGACTAATATTTAAATTGGTTTGATGTTCCGAAACACTTAAGTGTGACAAACATGCATAAAAATAGGAAATCAGGAAGGGGGCAAACACTTTTTCACACCACTGTATCTAATTACAAGGTTTACGTTTCACGTTTAAATATGTTTGCAGACTATATTGAATTTCCTCACACTTCAATATTATAGATAATTTTGTGTTTCCAGCTGTTGGCTATTACCACAAAGCCACAGGAGGCAGCCTCTTTTAAACAACTGCTAAATATCAGAACAATGTGCAACTGAGCCAAGTGAAATCCACTCTAAGACTGATCCAGCCTTTGGATACGATTAGAAGAAAGGTATTTGCTAAACTACTGCTATGAAGTAAATACGCGGCAAACACGTCGTGTGTGAGGTACCTAAGGAGACCCTGGCAGGGACGGCACGACGGTCGATCCAGAAGGACACCCAGGACAGCATGACCATCAGCGTAGCAGGGAAGTAGGTCTGCAGCAGGAAGAAGAAGATGTGACGGCGCAGGGTGAAGTTGATGTACAGGCGGTTGTACCAACCTAAAGGTGGACCAAACCACAGGGCAACATATTAATGATGCCAGGTCAACACCATCTTCAAACAATTCCTGAACAATATTTGCAGTGTGGTATATTCCTGCTGGAAAAAAAACACTCCTAATGGGGAATACTGTTGGTATGAAGGGGTGCACTCGGTACTCAACAATGCTTAGGTAAGTGGAAAGTGTCAACATCAAGATGGATCCCAAGACATAAGATTTCGCAGCAGAACATTACCCAGAGCTGTCAGTTATTCACTTCACATTTCAGTGGTTTCAATGTGGTTATGACCGATCAGTGGTCAAAATAGCTCCAGACCTAAGGGTTAATACTGGCTAACTGAAAAGAATGTCATCCTTAACTTTCATATTTTTATTCACATGAACAAATGGGTCCTGAACTGAAATTCCAAGAACCGACAGTTGGGATTACTATCAATCTGGCCCAGTGCAGACCATGTCAAGACCGATAAAGGCATGACCTGACAAAAGTAAGCTATACATCGTTAATGAACAGCTCCTGACACCTGACACTGTACAGATCCATCAGGTTCTTGTTAAAGAAGAATAAAATTCAATCCACAGTTTTGGCACTCTGGGCAATAGGTACATAAAATAGGCAGAACCACACAAAACCCATTAACATTCAAACACACAGATACATTTCATAGATAAAACATAGATAATTTTCCGATACCCAATCCGGCTCATTTCTTAAATTTCGAGACAGATATCCGATCCTAATATCAAATCGGTGCAATATCAAATAGCAAATCGGCTTGACTGACCAGCAAAATCAGCAGCTCTCAAATTCCCTTAAACATTTGGTGGATTATTTGGACCAGCCAGTGAATGGCAAAACTAAACACCATCAACTATTGGTGCAATCATTACCTGCCAGGACTGGCGCCGTGACTTGTGTGATGGGAGGCTTAATCAAATGAGACGTGAGCCTAATTTTCCGGGAGCTTTCAGTAATGGCTGTTGTTTCGTGACTGTAATCAGAATGTGAAGTGGTACCTGTGCTGCTGTAGAAGGCCAGTCTGGAGGTGGTATGAAACTTCTGAATGAGGAACTGCGAGAGCGAGATCTTGTCATCTATACTCAGAGACTCGTCTCCACTCTTCCAATAAAGCATCAAGTCCTCGTCTGTGTAGGCGTCTGCACACAGCAAGCATGCAGTCGGCTGTTTGAATGACGCGTTAACCATATAATAACCTTTGCGAGCGTTCAAGGCTTATTCACATTGTACTCAGAAGAGCATACAGTTAGTATAAGAATGTCTTAATAAGTGTTTACTTCTGAAAAGCATCTTACACAACACAAGTATGTACAAAAGTACGAGGACACCACTTCTGGCTAGTTCCTGTTCAGTCGCGCAAATTCATTGGGAGCAAGCCAAAGTGCTTCCTGGATGAGACACACTGTTTTTCTCTCCACTTTTTTTCATCGATAAGTAGCGAAATTCTACAGCGAGCCCATGCATCCATTTATTTTATCATTTACAAGGACCCAACAGTGGACCCAACAGTGACAGCTTGGCAGAGGTGGGATGTAACTGCTAGGCTTAACCACTAGGCTACCACAGACCTGTACCTCCAATGACCAATAGATACCCTCGGTCAACCATTCCGTCCTCAGAGACGCCCAACTGTACCTGTGCAATACATGAGCTCCAAAACTCAAACTCATGTCTTTGTGGTGATGTTTGAGTAAAATTAGGGGGGAACCGGAGATCTGCTATTTAAAAATGGCTGCAATCTCAGCAACCACGTTTTACGGACGAAAGAGAAGTAAATTGTTGGATAATATGTATTAATGATTTTTCTAAAGCCTAAACAGTTTTAGCTAATTTTAAAAGCAGCTTTTTACTGATTTGCACTTATGTTTAACCACTTAAAAGTGTACTTTTTTAATGTCCTCTGTAGTGGACATTGGGACTTACTTTTTTTATCTGATGCAGAACGGAAACACAAAATACATAAAGAAAATCACTATTCCATGTCCCGGTGTCCCTTACAAAGGACATTTGATAAAAAATAAACAAAGTGCTTTTGAAAAAAAATCCTCGTGACATGTTTTTTCATCTCATAGACTTATCTTATTTACTTTAGTTTTCCTGGGTCTCAGGAGGATATATAATGTCAGCTTACAGCCATATAATGTCATATAATACCAGGTGTCCCCAAACTTTTGCCATACACCATAATAACTTACAGCTCTCCAACTCCAGCGTGCAGGTCTGTGTGTCAAGAGGGAAGCGGCTGAAGTCCATGTTACACGCTGCAGTTACTGTCACCCTGCATAATGACCACAAACACAGACCTGATACAAAGCTGCACTTCTAAGAGAATTGAAAATGTGCAAAATATCAAGAAAAGTCAAACAACAGTAGGTTTCTCAAAATGAACGAAGATCATCTTGAGAGTAGTGCTTCAAAAACATGTCTTTCTCTTAAGACAGACCCCATTTCCACTTGTTTATTTAAGCCTCTTGTATCTAGATTGTATTTTGAAAAGATTTTAACTGCAGTGCTCTTACATTTAATAGTCAAAGACAGGCAGACTGAAATCTGATTGCTGCATCCCAGTAAATCAGCTCATAACGCTGGACCACCCACTTCCTGTGTTTTTGCAGCTATTATTTGGAAAAGATGGTGGAAAATACAACATACTTTGCAAAATACAGATACTGTAACGCCGTGAGGCGATAGGAACGAGGAGACGAACGCAGGTTCAAAAGTAAAAGGGGGGATTTATTAATAAAGACAACCAAGGCAAACACAGCGAACTGAACAGGCGAGAAATGAAAACGGGTGGACAACAGAAACGAGGCCGGAGCCGAAAACGGGCATGAAACAAAAGCGTGAACAAACCTGGGAGTGTGAGGAATGCGGACGGAGTGCATACGAGCGCGAGACGAGGGACGGTGTGTGTAGAGGCACGACCGGTAGGAAACAGCGTTAGGGACACAACATACACCAATAATCCGCGGTGACGGTGAGGTGAGTGCGGTTTAAATAGCGTGTGGGTGTTGATGTTGAAATGAGGAACAGGTGCGTGTGATGTGACGTGCGCAGGTGTGACGATGGCGTGGTGGCCATCGAGCGTGACAGAGCCCCCCCCCAAGGAGTCCGAGACGGAGCTAGGACTCCAGAAAGAGCCCCCCGGTCGCAGTCCTGGAGGCACACCGATGAGGCGACGCTGAAGAGCGGAGGCGACGACTGAAGGCAGACAGCGAGCGGAGTCGGCGAGGCGGCGACGCTTGACAGCAGAGTCGGCGAGGCGGCGACGCTGAGGAGCAGAGTCGGCGAGGCGGCGACGCTTGAGAGCAGAGTCGCGAGGCGGCGACGCTTGAGGAGCAGAGGCGGCGAGGCGGCGACGCTTGAGAGCAGAAGCGGCGAGGCGGCGACGCTTGAGAGGCAGAGGCGGCGAGGCGGCGACGCTTGAGAGCAGAGGCGGCGAGGCGGCGACGCTTGAGAGCAGAGGCGGCGAGGCGGCGACGCTTGAGAGCAGAGGCGGCGAGGCGGCGACGCTTGACAGCAGAGTCCGGCGAGGCGGCGACGCTTGAGAGCAGAGGCGGCGAGGCGGCGACGCTTGAGAGCAGAGGCGGCGAGGCGGCGACGCTTGAGAGCAGAGGCGGCGAGGCGGCGACGCTTGAGAGCAGAGGCGGCGAGGCGGCGACGCTTGAGAGCAGAGTCGGCGAGGCGGCGACGCTTGAGAGCAGAGTCGGCGAGGCGGCGACGCTTGAGAGCAGAGTCGGGCGAGGCGGCGACGCTTGAGAGCAGAGTCGGCGAGGCGACGACGCTTGAGAGCAGAGTCGGCGAGGCGACGACGCTTGACAGCAGAGACGAGGCGGCCATGCTTGACAGCAGAGACGAGGCGGCCATGCTTGACAGCAGAGGCGACGTGGCGATGCTTGACAGCAGAGGCGACGTGGCGATGCTTGACAGCAGAGGCGACGTGGCGATGCTTGACAGCAGAGGCGACGTGGCGATGCTTGACAGCAGAGGCGACGTGGCGATGCTTGACAGCAGAGGCGACGTGGCGATGCTTGGACAGCAGAGGCGGACGTTGCGATGCTTGACAGCAGAGGCGACGTGGCGATGCTTGACAGCAGAGGCGACGTGGCGATGCTTGACAGCAGAGGCGACGTGGCGATGCTTGACAGCAGAGGGCGACGTGGCGATGCTTGACCAGCAGAGGCGACGAGGCGGCCGTGCTTGAGAGCAGAGGCGACGAGGCGGCCGTGCTTGAGAGCAGAGGCGACGAGGCGGCCGTGCTTGAGAGCAGAGACGAGGCGGCGGCCGTGCTTGAGAGCAGAGACGAGACGAGGCGGCCGTGCTTGAGAGCAGAGACGAGGCGGCCGTGCTTGAGAGCAGAGACGAGGCGGCCGTGCTTGAGAGCAGAGACGAGGCGGGCCGTGCTTGAGAGCAGAGACGAGGCGGCCCGTGCTTGAGAGCAGAGACGAGGCGGCCGTGCTTGACAGCAGAGACGAGGCGCCGTGCTTGACAGCAGAGACGAGGCGGCCGTGCTTGAGAGGCAGAGACGAGGCGGGCCGTGCTTGAGAGCAGAGACGAGGCGGCGTTGCTTGACAGCAGCGGCGAGGCGGCGTTGCTTGACAGCAGAGGCGAGGCGGCGTTGCTTGGACAGCAGAGGCGACGAGTGGCTGCAGAGCTGAGTCGTGGGACGACGAGCGGCTGCAGAAGCTGAGTCGTGGACGACGAGCTTTGCAGAGCTGAGTCGTGGACGACGAGCGGCTGCAGAGCAGAGTCGTGGACGACGAGCGGTGCAGAGCAGAGTCCCGTGGACGACGAGTGGCTGCAGAGCAGAGTCGTGGACGACGAGTGGCTGCAGAGCAGAGTCGTGGACGACGAGTGGCTGCAGAGCAGAGTCGTGGACGACGAGTGGCTGCAGAGCAGAGTCGTGGACGACGAGTGGCTGCAAGCCAGCAGAGGTCGTGGACGACGAGTGGCTGCAGAGCAGAGTCGTGGACGACGAGGTGGCTGCAGAGCAGAGTCGTGGACGACGAGTGGCCTGCAGAGCAGAGTCGTGGACGACGAGTGGCTGCAGAGCAGAGCGTGGACGACGAGTGGCTGCAGAGCAGAGTCGTGGACGACGAGTGGCTGCAGAGCAGAGTCGTGGACGACGAGTGGCTGCAGAGCAGAGTCGTGGACGACGAGTGGCCTGCAGAGCAGAGTCGTGGACGACGAGTGGCTGCAGAGCAGAGTCCGTGGACGAACGAGTGGCTGCAGAGCAGAGTCGTGGACGACGAGTGGCTGCAGAGCAGAGTCGTGGACGACGAGTGGCTGCAGAGCAGAGTCGTGGACGAACGAGTGGCTGCAGAGCAGAGTCGTGGACGACGAGTGGCTGCAGAGCAGAGTCGTGGACGACGAGTGGCTGCAGAGCAGAGTCGTGGACGACGAGTGGCTGCAGAGCAGAGTCGTGGACGACGAGTGGCTGCAGAGCAAGAGTCGTGGACGACGAGTGGCTGCAGAGCAGAGTCGTGGACGACGAGTGGCTGCAGAGCAGAGTCGTGGACGACGTGATGCTTGTCAGCGGAGTCGTGGACGACGTGATGCTTGTCAGCGGAGTCGTGGACGACGTGATGCTTGTCAGCGGAGTCGTGGACGACGTGATGCTTGTCCAGCGGAACGTCGTGGACGACGTGATGCTTGTCAGCGGAGTCGTGGACGACGTGATGCTTGTCAGCGGAGTCGTGGACGACGTGATGCTTGTCAGCGTAGTCGTGGACGACGTGATGCTTGTCAGCGGAGTCGTGGACGACGTGATGCTTGTCAGCGGAGTCGTGGACGACGTGATGCTTGTCAGCGGAGTCGTGGACGACGTGATGCGTGTCAGCGGAGTCCGTGGACGACGTGATGCTTGAGAGCGGAGTCGTGGACGACGTGATGCTTGAGAGCGGAGTCGTGGACGACGTGATTGCTTGAGAGCGGAGTCGTGGACGACGTGATGCTTGAGAGCGGAGTCGTGGGACGACGTGATGCTTGAGAGCGGGAGTCGTGGACGACGTGATGCTTGAGAGCGGGTCAGTGGACGACGTATGCTTGAGAGCAGAGTCGTGGACGACGTGATGCTTGGAGAGCAGAATCGACGGCCGGAGGCAGACGAGGAGAGTCGACGGCCGGAAGTGAGGTCTCAGACGGGGTCTCCGCGGAGGCAGTGGCCTTTGGAAAAGCTTCGGACGTGGATGGAGCCTTTAGAAAGGCTTCTGGTGCCCTGGGGGGCAGCCACCGGGACAGCAGACACCCTGGAGGCAGCCACCGGAACTGCAGACGCCCTGGAGGGCAGCCACCGGAAACTGCAAACAACCCTGGAGGCAGCCACCGGAACTGCAGATGTGCTTGGGGCAGCCACCGGAACTGCAGACGTCCTTGGGGCAGCCCCCGAACTGCAGATGTGCTTGGGGCAGCCACCGGAACTGGCAGACGTCCTTGGGGCAGCACACCGGAACTGCAGACGTCCTTGGGGCAGCCACTGGAACTGCAGATGTCCTTGGGGCAGCCACTGGCACCAACATCCGGACGCGGGAGTGGGCACGAGCGGGGGTGATGTGACCGTCCGTGTCCCAAACGGAACGTAGTGCGGGTGTCGAGGAAGCCGATCGAGCGGTACCCACCATCGAGAACCAGGGGTTCTGAGGCGTGTTGGGAAACACGAACGCTAGGAACTGAAGGGTCGGGCAAAAAACAAGAGCGACTAAAGATGAAAATTATCGGGAGGCAGTTTGCTATGGCGCCTGGTTAGGCGGTCCGGTCCTGGTGGTAAGCTGGGGATCCAGCACCTTACCAGCCCGTGCAGACCGGACAGGGCGAACGGGTTCTGCAGGGCTGGAACCCACAGCGTCGATGCCGGGGAGTCCCATGGGGAGCCAAAAGCGAACTCCAGCTCCTCCAGAAATAGTTCAATGGTACTCACCCCGGAGCACCGGCCACATGTGGGTGGCCCAAACCCAGGGCTTCACCGCCAAGGGGAAGGAACAAAAAAGATACTTTTTCGTGCTCGGTTTCGAACTGGTGAAACTCAAAATAAGCCCTGCACTGTACCACAAACGGCCAGCAGGAGGCAGGGTCGCCGTAGAAACGGCCGAGGGAAAACGATAAACCAAAAGAACCTGCCGTCTCCATGTAGTGGCGGATTATTCTGTAACGCGCCGTGAGGCGATAGGAACGAGGAGACGAACGCAGGTTTCAAAAGTAAAAGGGGGGATTTATTAATAAAGACAACCAAGGCAAACACAGCGAACTGAACAGGCGAGAAATGAAAACGGGTGGACGTGGACACCCAGAACGAGGGCCGGAGCCGAAAAACGGGCATGAAAACCAAAAGCGTGACAAACCTGGGAGTGTGAGGAAATGCGGACGGAGTGCATACGAGCGCGAGACGAGGGACGGTGTGTAGAGGCACGACCGGTAGGGACAGCGTTAGGGACACAACATACACCAATAATCCGCGGTGACGGTGAGGTGAGTGCGGTTTAAATAGCGTGTGGGTGTGATGTTGAAATGAGGAACAGGTGCGTGTGATGTGACGTGCGCAGGTGACGCTGGCGTGGTGGCCAGCGAGCGTGACAGATACTCTCCAATTTACGATGGGGTTACGTTCTGATAAAGCCATCGTAAGCTGTTTGTGTCCTAAACCGAGGAGTTTAATATATACTGTATATATCATAGCATGTTTTACTTTAAACATGCTTAATGCACTTACATTACATTTACAGCATTTAGCAGACGCCCTTATCCAGAGCGACTTACAGTGGTACAGTCTTACAACCCAAGCAACTGTGGGTTAAGGGCTTGGCAGAGGTGGGATTTGAACCCTGGACCTTGTGGTCCAGAGTCCTGTACCTTAACCGCTAGGCCACCACATTGAAGTGCATAATGAAGTGCTGAATATCTCATGTCATTTATTGAATAATGTATTGAAAGTCATGTGGTAAGTAACGGACTACAAGTATTTAGTAACTATACTTAAGTATTTTTTTAGGTATCTGTACTTTACTTGAAGCACTTTACTTTTCACTGCTTGTTACATTAGTTTTATGAATCTATTTTAATGTTCTATTCATTTATCTTTCTTATTTAGGCAATTAATGAGATAATGACATAAGTAATAAGAGACTGAGTAGTGATCACCTGCACCAAATCTTATTTATTGAGGAAAACTCAACTCAAACTACAAAATACATGAAAGCTGTGATCAAAATATCGAATTCTGAACTTTCCTAAGTTATATCATTAGGATTTTTTGTTAAAAATGAAAATAAACATGTTTTCTTTGTATTACTATTTGTATTATTAATCAAGGTCTGAAAACATTGCATCGTCTTTCTTATTTTCACTAGTTGGCATTTACAGCAATTAAACGCTCTTGTCATTGGTGCAAATACAAACATGTATTTGGAATTTGTCAGTACTTAATAGAAGAACACAAAAATGTTCCATTTCACTCAATCACATACAGTACCTGCAAATAGTAAAACCAGAGAAACTGGTCATTTTCACAGTTTTATTTTTTCTGTCTTATTTTTTTCTAGAGCTGTATTTCATGGCACTGGACAAACAATGGCTTAAGGTTATTAGCCGATAGTACATCCGTTCTTTCTGACAAAACTCGGCCTTCATGGAATTGTGATTAATACTGCAAAATAAACACAAGTATAGCAGCACTAGTGCCTATCAGATCTACCAAGGACGAGGTCAGCTGCAAACACGTTACTGATTCTAACTCAAAATGGTCCTGCAGTGCCTGTGTTTCAGTAATTTTATTAAACTAGACATGGCAACAGTGATGGCAACACGGCTGATTCTGAGTGAGTGCTTACTAATGAAAGCAGCACCATTATCAGCCAGTACATAGAGAACCTACAGTGACTGTTTACCGGATTAAATATTGATACTTACTCATATTTTTTACATTATTATAAAAGTATGTGAACCTCTAGGATTGGCAGTTAATTTGAAGGTGAAATTAGAATTCCTACAAGCCGGTGTGCAGGACTGACCAACAGCTACAGGAAATGTTCAGTTGCAGTTATCGCTACACAGGGGGGTCACACCAGATACTGAAAGCTAAGGTTCACATACTTTTGCCACTCACTAATATGTAATATTGGATCATTTTCCTCAATAAATAAATGACCAAGTATAATATTTTGTCTCATTTGTTTAACTGGGTTCTCTTTATCCACTTTTAGGTCTTGTGTGAAAATCTAATGATGTTTTAGGTCATATTTATGCAGAAATATAGAAAATTCTAAAGGGTTCACAAACTTTCAAGCACCACTATACATATATATATAATAACTTTGCAAAGCAATTATGGTTACATTGTATGTTAAAAAATTCTAACTGAATGCGAGCATAATCTGTAGGTCAGTTCAAATCTTGAGTCAGTTTGGATCTTCTCACCTGAGACTGTAGAGAACATGTCCATCAGGATAGACCCTGAGCATGATATTGTCTGTGGTGGTATCGTGAATGAAGGATCGTTTGGAGTGGACGAAGAACACATCCGGAACCCAAATCTTCTTAACCAGTCGACCATCGAACGTCATGCTCTTGTTGGTGGTGCTGGGAAAGCTCAGGCGTTCGTCCTTCCAGTAGTGCCTCAGGTACAGAGTCATGGTGAAGTCCTGATGCAGAGGCAAGGAGATTCATTCAGTGATTCAGCTCAGCTTAGATTCAGACTGACAACCAACAAATAAATACACAGTTTGAGCCATACTGTGGAAAATGATACAAAACATTTAATTGACTTTTATGAACCAGCAATTATGAGCTCGAGCGGCTTCAGTGGGGAGCCATGTTCGAGTTTCGGTGGCGCCTCCATCTACAAAGACACAATTGCCACTTTAACAACATTGTCCCAAACACCGGCCTCATTGGCCGATCAAGATGTCGGTAAACTGGTGGACGGAATGGAGTGCTTAGCTTGTTAGTCCATTCAGAGTCACTCTTGACATAGAAGTCTGCCACCTACTGGTGTAAAGAAGCGCTCAGTGGGAGCACTAGCTCCTGTAAATATACTGTTTGCGGGACAAGAACCCATGGTACGGTGTAACGTTGCAACTAGGGGTGGGCAATAAGACGATATTTTATCGTATCGTGATACATTTTGTTGTTATGATAAGCAATATCCTTGCAAAGGTGGTAGCAATGATAGCTGTGGTGCTGAACTTATAGTTTCTGTTCAGGCAGTTTCAGAGCATCTTTAGGTTTTGTAACCTCTGGATTTAATGCTTATGAAGTTGCTCCCCTCGTTGTACTGAGCAAGTGTCTCACTGTTGCTGACACTGTTGCACTACATTGTAGCTCTGCTGCTATTTTGGTGCTTCAATAGCTCTAGCCCTTAACCACTAGCTACTTGAATTTACCCTTCACACCACATTTGTCTGTACAAAACTCAGTAAAGTTAATGTCACTAAAGAGTAGCTCGTAAGAAGGACATATCCTGAAATCCCCCAGTAATCCACTAATCCAGGCTTGGGGATGCACAGCCTAAAACAGTTTTATATTTTGCCTGTTTCACAGATGATTCAAATGTCCCCTGACTCCCCTTCACTGAAACCGTGGGTTATGACAGGATTCGTCATCAAAATAAACACACAGTTGACATCGAGCATGAAATTGCATGGAGTGCCTTCCTGCAATCCGTCTCTGTGTAACGCGTGACTCTAAGGAACATTACAGTACATGCTAATAGCGAGTGAATTTTAATTAGAAAAGCATTAGTGCTAGCAACAAAGTCAGTTGTAAACAGTTACGCAATATTAGCATGTGCTGCTCTGGATGTAACACAGCCGTAAGATTAACAAACACTCCTTGGCTGTGGGCAGATGGGGGATTCTGGTTAATTCTTCGCTCCATCACTGGGCAAACCCTATAGGCTGCACCATGACTCATTCGTTATTTCTTCCTCCTTACCACGTTACATAACAGCAAATCCCACGGCCACTCAAACACACTGGCACCAATACTGCAAATACTAACCGGTTCATCCTGCAATTCATGACGAAATAGGCACAAATACATGTCTAGAGTGACTAAAGCAGTGCAGACATAGTGCTGGGCGATATGACCTCACATCAATGTCACGATCAATTGCATGTTTGACCTTGATTATGATTAAGAAACTATTTATTGTTGTTGTTTTGCTTTTGTTGTTTGTCTGACATATTTCACTGACAACGTTTGTACTGTATAACTATTAAAACTGGGATTTTTTTCTAATAAAATAACTAAAGGATACACACAAATTTAGCTCCAGCCCCACCATGCCTGGCCACGCCAGAGGGCAGTAGCTCTCTCCCTCCTCCGGTTGGCTGGTAACCACGTGCCACCATGGACGTTCCCGTGAGGACTCAAGATCCTAAACTGACTCTGTGTATCGGACTAAATACTGCCAATATGCCCATTTTTTGCGTTGTTTTATTCAATATTTTATGCATATGTTAATATTTACTTAGTTTCTGTTTTTTTACTACATTTATCATCTTAGTCACCAAAGAGGGAATTAATCTTGAATCTGGGTCCTCCCAAGGTTTCTTCCTTATAACGTTTCGGGCCACTTGGCGCTGTAGACCTAGGCTTGCTCACTTTGGGATTGGCACTAGATATTAGAAGATAATCTAAAACTGTAAAGCTGCTTTGAGACAATGCTCCATTGTAAAATTTTAAGTATTTCAACCAACTGACATCATCCTTTGTGATGTAGTATTATATGGGATTAGTTATTTCTTTCCATCTTCTTGAATCCTTTTCATATTGTGTAGCATTAAGATAATTTAAAAAAAAGTATTAACAATATTGAAAAAAATCGACATAATCAACACGGGCAAGATTACTTTGGTTAATGGTTCTGAATGTTTCCCAGCCATAGCTAACAGCATACAAGCTTTACTTTTTTACTTTTATTCCCATAAAGAAAAAGGAGAACTGAACTGAAATCCCAAGCAGTAAAGTTCAGTGAAAGTTCAGTTCAGAAAGTCAATGGGAACTATAATCATCAGGAGACCTTTCTAACAATCAGTCACCCCACTTGAGAAAGCTTTATTTTGTTTACAATGTCTCTGTCCGCTTGTCCATATAAAGAAATAACTGGCAGCTCAAATGTAGCTAGCGTAATCTTTATCAGCAACACTTTTCTACACTAGCATATATTTTGTTGGCTTCTGAAAAAGCTTCTACTTTTCATTCAGATACCATTAAATACATTTCTATATAAAGCTAAGAAACACAAACGCAAAAGGTTGCAAATAATTACTATTCCTGGACATGACTGATTTTCAATCCTGCTTATCCCAAGTCATTTTACTTCACAGCCCTAGTACGCGGCAAATATCGGTGTTTACATCTGAAAATATGACATGGAGATATTGCAGTCTTACAGGCAGAATTTCAATGAAAAAGCTTGATAATAAAAACAATCAGTTCATTTTCCTTTATGTAAAAAAAGGTAAAACATGGAAATGTTGGATTCCTTGACAAACATATAGTCTGAAAAATAGCCCAGCTGTGACATTTGAATGTAACAGTATTAAAGCTAGCAAGGGAGTTGCACCCATTATATCCGGTTCGATCAGTTACACCAGAGAACCGACTGCAGAACAATGAAATCTTTTGCATTGCAGGCTGTATGAAACATTTCTGATACAGATCCTGATCTCTCTTTGATCAAAGTTTATGTCTCACCATGTCCACTTCTGAGATGCTGTCCAAACTCTCCACCTGAACATCCACACCCACAGGGACTGCTGGACCTGGAGGCAAAATAAAGCAACTGTAAAGATCACTAACAATCAGTCTTCCTTACCATATCCAACCATTATATATCAATTATGAGTTTATCAGGTCTTAAGAATTATAATAGGAAATAAATCCATCTTAAATTAATCGTATTCATGTCTGAATGACAAAAAACTAGAATGAGTGAACCCATGCAACACCTGCTGACAGAAAAGGACTTTACTTTTGTTTTCAGTAATTTTTATAAAAGATACAAACACTGATAGCAACACCGCAGAAGAAATGCTAGCACAGGCTTCCTGTATCCGTTGTTTTAGATGCTGCACATCTCGTATCTTCACAGCATAGACAATTGCCTTCAGATGACCCCAAAATAAAAGTCTAAGGGGGTCAGATCGGGAGAGCATTTCTTCTGCGGTGTTGCTATCAGTGTGTCAAGCGTGGGAGAAGAGGGTAGCATTGACAATCCAACACAATGGGCAGCACTTTGAACACATTTTATAAGTGGTCATAAACTTGTAAATAACTCATGAAAGAAACCAAGCACACCATTGTTTTTCTTGTGAAATTCTCAATACGTTTGATGTGTTACATGACCCTCTTCCCATTGGAAATAATAAAGTTTCATCCAAAATGGCCAACTTCAAAATGGCCACCATGGTCAACACCCATCTTGAAAAGTTTCCTCCCTCCCATATACTAATGTGCCACAAACAGGAAGTTGATATCACCAACCATTACCATTTTATTTAGATGTATCCATATAAATGGCCCACCATGTAGACAAAAGGGTTTTAGTTTTCCAGTGAGTCCCATTCGAGAGAAGCAAATTATATACAAATATGGTACTGTATGCGCCTTTTTGTAATGGTTTGTAGGAAATGTGGTGCTAATAGTATGGAAAAGGTATGAAAGAGGTGCGAACAAGGCAATTTATGACCAACTAGAAGAACCATCGTTGAACAGAAGAGGTGGTCAGCCAATACAAAGCAGTCTTGAGATCCCTTCCCAGGAGGTTTAACCCCCATTCACACCTCGACTCATGTGACTCTAACGACTCACTCATGGGACACACCTGGACCCCTGTGATCCTAAAGACTCATGTATTGACAGGGTGGGTCAAGGACTCTCAGGACCACCTCCAAAATGAAAAGACCATTAGGGCAAAACACTTGGGACTCCCCATCAGTTTCTAGAACTGAAGAAGCCTTTCAAATGAGAGGTGAAATGTCTTCAAGAACCTAGACGAAGTTCAGAACTCTACCATGATCTGGATGACTGAGAACTTACACAGACTTCTGTCCTTCAGACTAAACATTGTTTGAAGCTGTGTCAAACCTGAAAGATTTAGTAGGGGATTAATTTTGTACAAATCAATATCTGAAACTAATAATAAATCTAAACTCTCTACTGAAGACTCAGGACTTTACTCAGACTGACACTCGAAAGACTTGCCTCAGACTCGAGATGCAACTTCTGAACATCTCTCCTACACACTAATTCAGTGGCGGTTCTAGACCGCTGAACAGCCACTGGCTATGTTTGAGGGGCCAATTATTTTCCACCTAAATGTGCATTGTTGCCGTGAATGCGCAAGACTGTGGTAACTCACTCCCCATTTACGGCGGTTGTGTGGTGGGTGTTGACTGGCCCCCACTGCCAAGTTTTTTTGGCTATGTCTCAGTTACAAAACAAATCCAAATGTATACTGTGCTGAATAAATACATTACAGAAATAAAATCCACCAATCAACTGACATCTGGACAGGGGCATTCCACTGATGTAAAAGGCAGCTGACAAATAAGATATATTTAGTATTCTATAGTATATCAATGCTGTGCCCCTATATAGTAGCTGTACCTGAAAAAAGGTACAGGGTAGATCTGTTAATTAATGCAGAATGGGGTTTAAACACAGGCAAGAACTAGAGTGGGGAGTGTGGTAAAAATTATTTTTATTTTTGATTTAATAATTCTGATATATCTATTTTATTCTTCCCTGTATAATGCAGAATGATTCTTAAAACTTGATCTTTCCTGGTTTTTATACAAGCAGACCTTGTCTTTAGGACAGAAGTATTATTAGAAGCATAAAACATTTTTACCTACTTTGGTATGATAAGAACCGACTCTCCGATACTATTCATTGCAATACTGATGATACAGACATGGATGATGTCATAAAGAACTCTTAGTCTTTGTTTGCCATAATGGATATAAAACGTTGATGATTCTTATGAGTTTCTGTCATTCTCATGTTCAAGTGTAAGTTAGTTAATTAGTGCCTAATCAACACGAAACCTAGTTGTAGTTGTATAAAATTAGACCTAGCGTTTTCATTATGAAACTTGGAGAAAAGCCTTTGTTTAAAGCTTTCTGAAGGTCAATGATAAGCCAGAATTCCAGAGACAACTATAGTGGAATAAGAATGTCCTCTAGCATTAGTAGTTTATAATATTCAACAATGAATCCTCCAATAAGAATTTGTTTAATGATAAATTTGTCTAATGAAATGTTTTTTGTTATCTTGGATGTCTTCATAAGGCGATATCTGGTTTCAGGGTAGCCCCTGAGGTAGGGTATTTTGGTGAAGTAAACCATAAGAGCGCTACCCGAGCTCGTTACATTTCATCATAAATGACTATTGAGCAACTTGTCAAGACGGTTTTTTGAATTATCAGGTAAATTTCCACCCCAGGAGGGTATACATTTTTGAAGGGCACCAGAAACCCATGGTGTCTGACCGGTATGTGGAATGTACTAGAGCCAATCATCTAGGTTTCTCCCATTTTTAAAAAGCATCATATAATAAAAACACCCCATTCAAATGCCTCACAAACGGCTCTCAAAATGGCTTGCTGCTGTCAGTGGAATTGGATACACAGAAAATGAATGGCTGCTATACCAGTGGATATATACAGTATATTCAAAGGGGAATATAATCACCAGAGTGCATAAAACAACGCTGTATGAGTATCTGACCTCCATCTACTAAGCAATCTAACATGAGTTCTAGACATTTTTATTGAGATCAAAGACCAGGCTGGAAACTTGCAATGTTCTGATGTTGTGGCTGTTTGCCCTAATGCATCGAACCAGAACATCTTCCTCTCATAAGACCTGATGCATGGCCTTTTTTCTCAGCTCTGGAGGCAATACAAGTTTGCATGGACACTATATTTCATACTGTGGTCTCAAGTGTGGGGAGCTGGCTTGCATAAGGTCGTAATCATCTCAGGAGCCCTTAGATGATCTTCAATCTTGTTAATGGCAGCTACGTGAAAGTACAATCAAAAGGTAATTTCAGGTCCTGTAACATGGGGTCACCCACCTCCCACCTCTCAATCTCCACTGTGAGGAGTGCTGGGCCTCTGCTCATATTACCACTGACAATAAACCATCCTCGGTAGACATCACACAAAACCTCCCACTACTGAAGCTCGCCTCAGTGTTCTGTCCGATGCAGCAGACCATCAGTGCCTCCCACATTATAGGTGTGATTCACTGAGTCTCATTACTGCACTACATACTTTGTTTAGCTTTAAAAACCAACGGCCCTGAACACAACTCAGGCTTACTCCTACACATCGGCTACGTACAGCTACACATTTTGACAGAGAGATATTTCTGAGAGATGCATTCAACCAACACTTTATTAGTTACACCTGTTCAACTGATTAATGGAAATTTCTAATTAGCCAATCACACAGCAGCAACCCAGTGAAATTAGGCATGTTCAAACTGAGAATCAGTGAAAAAATAAAGCATGATTTTTGCAAATAAATGAGTGTAGGCCACATAAAAAGGGTCAAAACTAAGAAAAAGTTTGAGTTCAGCACACTAATTAGTCACCTTTCTCTCTCATGTCACCTATTAGCTGATTATGATGGCTAGTAGCAGCTGTCAGAAAGAAAATAAGCCATAAGGCTGCTGACAGGTTGCATTATTTCCTTTGTTGTATTTGCTACACATGGGCTTTTTTATTCAATTCTTCTCAGAGTGTGTATCATTAACTTCCAGGTTGAAAGCAAACTGCACTCCAGTCATGCAATTCTCATTTATGATCTGTCATGTCAATGTACCAACTTTCTGAAAATACACTCCTGAACAACAAAAAAGGGGCAAAACCCAAAATTGCTAAATATGAAACAAATATTAATGGTCTCAGCATATTATTGGTCAGGAAATTAGAAAGAACTAGAGAGGTGCATTTCCTTAAGAAAATGCGAGTGTGATTGCCACTCTGCAATGGCCGACCCTTAGTGTACCTCATGGGCCCAAAGGTCATCACGTCACCTCAGATTGCACCCGGGACCAAGCCTGCCGAATTTCGTGGCCGTAGGTCGAAAACTGACTGAGTTACAGTCATTGGCCCACCCAGGGGCCCCAGTGCCCACCCATGGTCTACAGGGGCCCCATTGGCATCACAGGTCACCTCAGATTGCATCCGGGACCAAGCTTGCTGAATTTCGTGGCCATAGTTCAAAAACTGACTGAGTTACAGTGATTGGCCCACCCAGGGGCCCCAGTGCCCACCCGGGGTCTACAGGGGCCCCATGGTCATCACAGGTCACCTCAGATCGCAACCTGGACCAAGCTTGCCGAATTTCGTGGCTGTAGGTCGACAACTTACTGAGTTACAGTCATTGGCCCTCCAAGGGGCCCCAGTGCCCACCCGGGGTCCATAGGGGCCCCATGGGCATCTCATGTCACCTCAGATTGCACCCAGGACCAAGGTGGCCGAATTTCGTGGCCGTAGGTTGAAAACTGACTGAGTTACGGTCACTGGCCCGCCAGGGGCCCCAGTGCCCAGCCGGAGTCGACAGGCTCCCCATGGGAATGACATATCACCTCAGATTGCACCCGGGACCAAGATTGTTGAATTTCGTGGCCGTAGTTAAAAAACTGACTGAGTTACAGTGATTGGCCAACCCAGGGGCCCCAGTGCCCACCCGGGGTCTACAGGGACCCCAGGGGAATCACAGGTCACCTCAGATTGCACCCGGGACCAAGCCTGCCAAATTTCGTGGCCGTAGGTCGAAAACTGACTAAGTTACAGTCATTGGCCCACCCAGGGGCCCCAGTGCCCACCCTGGGTCTACAGGGACCCCATGGTCATCACAGGTCACCTCAGATTGCACCCGGGACCAAGCTTGCTGAATTTCGTGGTCGTAGGTCGATTCATTAACTTTTGGCCCATTCATTTTCTATTTCCTATATAGGCAATCACACTAATTAAAACATTAAAAAGAAATGAATGTTTAAAAATTAAGCAAAGATAGATCAAGTAACTTAGTATGGTATAGCTTATTGCCTTTGACTTAGACTTTGACTTTTTATTTGTCACGTACATAGTTATGCACAGTACAACTTGCTGTGAAATGTTTCTGTGCAATGCTCCGGAAATGTGCAATATTACTGAAAGAAAAAATAAAAATTCATCCAAAACATGAACTTTATTCTTCTGTAACCATTCTTTGGTAGAACGGCTTGTGTGCTTAGGGTCGTTGTCTTGCTGCATGACCCACCTTCTCTTGAGATTCAGTTCATGGACAGATGTCCTGACATTTTCCTTTAGAATTCTCTGATATAATTCAGAATTCATTGTTCCATCAATGATGGCAAGCCGTCCTGGCCCAGATGCAGCAAAACAGGCCCAAACCATGATACTACCACCACCATGTTTCACAGATGGTACAAGGTCTTATGCTGGAATGCAGTGTTTTCCTTTCTCCAAACATAATGCTTTTTATTTTAAAGAAAAAAAAAAGTTCTATTTTGGTCTCATCCGTCCACAAAACATTCTTCCAATAGCCTTCTGGCTCGTCCACGTGATCTTTAGCAAACTTCAGACGAGCAGCAATGTTCTTTTTGGAGAGCAGTGGCTTTCTCCTTGCAACCCTGCCATGTACACCATTGTTGTTTAGTGTTTCTTCTGATGGTGGACTCATGAACATTAACATTAGCCAATGTGAGAGAGGCCTTCAGTTGCTTAGAAGTTACCCTGGGGTCCTTTGTGGCCTCGCCAACTATTACACGCCTTGCTGTTGGAGTGATCTTTGTTGGTCGACACACCTCCTGGGAGGGGTAACAATGGTCTTGAATTTCCTCCATTTGTACACAATCTGTCTGACTGTGGATTGGTGGAGTCCAAACTCTTCATAGATGGTTTTGTAACCTTTTCCAGGCTGATGAGCATCAACAACTCTTTTTCTGAGCTCCTCAGAGATCTCCTTTGTTCGTGCCCATGATACACTTCCACAAACATGTGTGTTGTGAAGAGCAGACTTTGATAGATCCCTGTTCTTTAAATAAAACAGGGTGCCCACTCACACCTGATTGTCATCCCATTGATTGAAAACGCCTGACTCTAATTTCACCTTCAAATTAACTGCTAATCCCAGAGGTTCACATACTTTTGCTATTCACTAATATGTAATATTGGAAAATTTTCCTCGATAAATAAATGACCAAGTATAATATTTTTGGCTCATCTGTTTATCTGGGTTCTCCTTATCTACTTTTAGGACTTGTGTGAAAATCTGATGATGATTTAGGTTTAGAATAATAAACATGAATAATTATGGCATGACTAATAACAGCTGCTATAAACAATAATGATGTGCGAGTATGTAAAGTACAGTAGTGCAGCTGTGAGGTAGCTGAGGTGATTCATGTGTTAAAAATTTCCTTAGATGTTTTAAATGTAAAAGTATCGTTGGCAAACTTGCAAACAGCTTTTTACAGGAAGAAGAGTGTTGTTCCATTCAATATTAATGGTTTCGAACAGCAATAGAAACGTGTTTTCCAGTTAGTTTCTGTTTATTTTGAGACCAATCATTCTCTATAGGGTCCAAATCTGGACTCTGACCAGGCCAAAAGAGAAGCTTGATGGATTTGTTCTCAAGCCACTTCTTTGTGGTCTTCACAGTGTGAGCAGGAGCATTGTCTTGCTGAAAAATAAAAATCATTTTTCAGTTGTGGGATGTCTGTGAGCAACATTCTCCTGTATTCCAAAGCATCAATTGACTTTTCAAAGTAAAGCAGTTCACCAATACCAGCAGCTGAAAAGACTTCCCACACCAGATTTCTCTCCAGATCTTCAAAGACACCTCTCTGGGCCATCACCACGCAACTTAAATCGTGATTCATCAGTCCATACAAGTCTGCTGAACCACTCTGAATCAAACTTTCCATATTTTGCCAGAAACTTTATTCTGCCGTCGATGGTTTTTCAAAGCAACGGTCTGTTAAAACATCTTAGAGACACAAAGTATGCAGCAGGCACCCTTCTGGTTATTGTTCTTCTTGAAAGAGTCTTGGTTTTCTGAGGTCATGAATTCTGCTGACAGATTTTGAAGGCTTTTTTTCGTGTCTTTGAAAACTTTAAACTTCAGCAGGTGGTCATCTCTGCTTCAAGGGACTTTGGGAGTTCCAGAACCTTTTCTATCTGGTAACATCACCACACAGCATTGTCCTATTCTCTTAGTAGCGGATAGTGAAATAAGGATTTCCTGTGCCTTTAGGGTCTTGTAAATTTCATATTGGCTGCAGCTGACCTGTCAAGCTTTGTGGTTTTTCACAGCAAACCCTGCATGATGTTTTGCTTTTTGGAGCAGATTTTCTCACTCTTTTACCTTGGGATTCACAAGACTGCATGTTGTAGATCTCTACCTGTAGGTATCTGTCACTGCTTGTTCTGTTTTCAGGCTTGTGATGGGCTGACATCACATAGAATATATTTTACAAGATTTTGACCACTGAGACGTGATAGTTTGAGTTTTATATCAATCATTTAATCTTTTCATGATTTTCTCTTTATCTACAAGAAGACTGTCAGTGAATTTCCCTGTTTCCAGCTTCTACACCCACCCCCAACAAAATGTGTTCATTGCACCATGAGCAGCGAAGAGCAAACGGTGGCACTAGTCTAAGGAGTGCACTTTCTTAGTTCTTGCCAATTTCTGACCAATGATTTGTTGGTAGGACAATTAAAAGCTTAATATTTGCAATTTCAGGTTTGGCCCAGGTGTGTATTATGCAACAAGCAACAAAGCCTATCATTAGTCTCTGTTACCTGAAAAGCAATATCATTAATTCCAGCTTGTTCCAGCTGAGTGCACATAAGGCCCACACTAGCACCATATGTTTCCTGTCAGCTCTTCTCACTGACATGTACCAGCACACCAAACTGTCACCACTGTCCCGGAACCAACCGTGTCTGGTCTGATTTTGGATTGGTGTCTGCGAGCCAAAGTCTGGATTGACAGGGGATTGAGTTTGTTATTCAAGAGAAGACTCACAATTACCCACACCGTGATTACACAGCAATTCTATCAGTTTCAGATGAATGGTAAGAGGAGAGGTGTTAATGATTTATTGTACAGAATAACCTGACTCCTTCTGGGGAAGATTTAAAGAAGAACAAAAACTAGTTCAATAGTTCAGCATTTCATCAAAGTGATTTGCTACAATAATATGTTTCCTCTCCAAAAACAGGAACATTTATTTGCTCCTAAAACATCTCATTGTGTCTCGTGATTATAAATGGGTAAAGCTTCCTAGGATGTTACAAGATAAAGTGAAAGTGAATGAGAACAGATTAAAGGGAATACAGGGTTATATCAGGACTAGCCACACTGGCTCATCTGTTTCCCTGTTCAAATGCTAGACACGGAAAAAGTGTTTAAAGACACGCATTCATCTTGGGAATACTGAGAATCCTGGGAATACTGAGCAGAAGGCTTGAATACACCTTGAATATAATGTTCAGTCAGTCCATCGCCTTTTGATAGTACAGAAACGGTAAATGTTATCAATGACCTCAGACTGGAAATTGTGTTGGCAAGAGGTTAAGGTACTGGACTATGGACCAGAAGGTCTAGGGCTCAAATCCCCCCTCTGGAAATTGCTCCGATTGTATCAATTTTAAGTCACTCTGAATAAGTCAAGTCAGGTTATTTATATACTGCTTTTTACAATGGAGCATTGTCTCAAAGCAGCTTTGCCATTTTAGATCTAGATCCAGTCCCAAATAGAGCAAACCTAGGGCGACAGTGGCAAGGAAAAACTCCCTAAACGTTATTAGGAAGAAACCTTGGGAGGGCCAAGACTCAAAAAGGGACCCAACATTCTTGGGTGGCTTAGATGATAAATGTAAGAATGAAACCAATTCATCTACTCAAATAAGTCTGTAGTAATTGTGCAAAAAATAACATAAAAAATATGCATATTGGTACTTGTGTATGGTGTATAAATCTGCTTTCTTCCTTGCTATCTTTAATAATATTTTATAATATTACTGAAACAGAACACAACCCTAACAGAACAAAATCTGCTGTTCTTATTAGTGTTCCAGGGCACACTCAACACATTCTGGTATGCAGCACTATCTTTCTACTATAGCCTTGGTGGAGAGTCACCAATCATGAGTGAAGACGTTCCTCTTATACCCAAACCAAGGTTAAAAAATCATCTCAGAATCGCAAGTGAGATGCAGGTATCAGCACCGAGCCTTTGGAGTCAGTGGCACATGAGGAAGTCTGAAGAACACCTTTAAAATGGGCATCCATTTTTCAACATGACAATGCAAAACCACATGCTTCACAGATTACAAAGGAAGAGGGTACGGGTATTGTACTGACCTCCCTGCGGTCCTGACCTGTCCCCAGTAGAGAATGTGTCAAGGTTTTTGAAACAAAAAATGTGACAATGGCGACGCCGAACTGTTGCACGTATTAAGATGTGTTTGCAGGAAGAAGACTGTGATAACAACGCTGAGTTGTTAGTGTCCCTTGTATCACTTCCTCGTGGCAAGACCCAGAGTCTAATCAGGCCACGCCTATAATCATTTACATGATGAGATTTTGTTTCTCTTTCGACAAAATATTTTGGGGCTGGACTTTAGTGTGTGAACATGGGTAAATATGGTGCTATATATAAAAAAAACAAATGCTGGTAATAAAGGTTGAAGCTCTCAACAGTGACGTTATTTTGCTGCCTCGGAAATGTCAGGCTGATTTCATAAAACCCACCAAGCTGAGTGCTTACTGAATGATTACTGTTCTGCTGCCTATAATGGACCCTCATCCATCAGGCGTTAGAAGTGTCTACACAGAGAAATTACCACTTAAGGAAGGTGATGAACATTATTCCCTATTTTAAGTGTCGAGTGAGGTATTATTACCCGCTGTCACCCATTATTAATCAGAAAATGAAAGCGAAAGAATAACATGAATGACATCAATAACAGTAAAACCTCTAATACAGGGTTCCATGGTAAGCTGTTTACCAAGGAACAGACTGACTATGAGCATAAATCTCTTGCCTTTTTAGTTATCAAACAGTAATGGTAAAACTTTATTATACAAGTGCTCCTAAAACACGGAAAATAGCTTTTCTACGTTCCTTTTATTTAATGTCTTCCCATCATTAACCCAAACACTTGTGTCCCAGCATTGCAGGACTGACTTTTACTGTCAGCTTTTAGTTTTAGTTTTACTTTACCTACAGTGTTCACATTAATCCTATCAGTAAGTAGCCTAAACGTTTTTATATTTATATTAATGACTATACTAATGACAGCTGGAGAAAATGTCCTCATTAAGAAAGTGGACAGTTTGTACTTTTCACATTGGCGCATGCACTTACAGCAAGAGACAGGCAGTATAACCCGGGGAACTAGCTACAGACACACAAGTGAAATACCAGTGGGGAACAAGACAAGAGGTGAACAGACCAGAAGAACCAATACGATACGAACAAAGTAGGTAGAGTAATTGAATTTGAAAAAGTACCAAGTTAAAACAATTGTATCCTGATTCAAATTCAGTGACTGCAATAGACTGACAATGTGACATATTTTTTCTGATAGTTACAGTCCTGTGCAAAAGTCTTAGGCCACCATTAGATTTCTTGTTTTACCAATGCTATAAAGCCCATATATAACATATTATTGATGATTGGACCTAAAAATTTAGAACTTCGATTCGTCACTCCATTGAACTGTGGACAGGTCAACTTGGCATCCCGATGAAGCTCTCAGATGCTGCTATTGTTCGAGTATAAGGAGAGGCCACATTAAATACTGGGGTACTGTGGTAGCCTAGCGGTTAAGGTACTGGACTCTGGATCAGAATGTCCAGGGTTCAAATCCCACCTCTGCCAAGCTGCCACTGTTGGGTCCTTGAGCAAGACCCTTAACCCACAACTGCTTGGATTGTAAGACTGTACCAATTGTAAGTCGCTCTGGATAAGGGCGTCTGCTAAATGCTGTAAATGTAAACACTTGCCACTGTAGCAAGTAGAAGAAGCTGTTTTTCCGATTTTAAAATTTTTTAATATTACATAGAAATGTCCTGTATTTTCTGGTTGTATTGTAATAAATAGTCAGAGAAATTATAATTAAAAACAATGGTCATTGTACCATTGCTAAAAAAAGTGGTATATCTAATCTAATGGTGGCCTAAGACTTTCGCACAGTGCTGTATATAATTACAGTATAGCCTGGGATAGCGTCTAATGTCACAAAATCATTTATAATAATAGTTAAATTCAGTGGACTCATTAACTGTTGTGGTTAAATTATCGTTACACTTCTACAGTCACTTCATCGGAGGAATGTGAAGCAGAGACGCTGGGCTAACCAGATAATGATAGACTGACAACATTGTTTCTTTCTGTAAACTGTCACATAAACCTATAAAACAAATGTCTGGTCTGAACTGCTGCCTGGTAGTCGTCTGTTGTGATGCACATTCATTAATCCTCATTCATCTTTTACTGTTGAAGTACAAACTGATGTTCCTCAGCACAGACATTAACATCCAGCGGTTCTCTGTGACTGTTCAGCTGAAACCAAAATGTTAGCACGCTGACATGTTAGCATCCTTCCTTTGAACAAACTTGTTTATTTTACTTACTATAGGATATACAGTGGTGCTTGAAAGTTTGTGAAGTTTGTCCTAAAAGTAGATAAAGAGAACCCAGTTAAACAAATGAGACAAAAATATTGTACTATATTATGTCATTTATTTATCGAGGAAAATGATCCAATATTACATATTAGTGAGTGGCAAAAGTATGTGACCCTCTAGGATTAGCAGTTAATTTGAAACTGAAATTAGAGTCAGGTGTTTTCAATCAGTGGGATGACAATCAGGTGTGAGTGGGCACCCTGTTTTATTTAAAGAACAGGGATCTATCAAAGTCTGCTCTTCACAACACATGTTTGTGGAAGTGTATCATGGTAAAAAATAAGAAGATTTCTGAGGACCTCAGAAAAAGAGTTGTTGATGCTCAATAGGCTGGAAAAGGTTACAAAACCATCTATGAAGAGTTTGGACTCCACCAATCCCCAGTCAGACAGATTGTGTACAAATGGAGTAAATTCAAGACCACTGTTACCCTCCCCAGGAGTGGTCGACCAACAAAGATCACTCCAAGAGCAAGGCGTGTAATAGTTGGCGAGGCCACAAAGGAACACAGGGTAACTTCTAAGCAACTGAAGGCCTCTCTCACATTGGCTAATGTTAATGTTTATGAGTCCACCATCAGAAGAACACTGAACAACAATGGTGTGCATGGCAGGGTTGCAAGGAGAAAGCCACTGCTCTCCAAAAAGAACATTGCTGCTCGTCTGCAGTTTGCTAAAGATCACGTGGACGAGCCAGAAGGCTATTGTTTTGTGGACGGATGAGACCAAAATAGAACTTTTTGGTTTAAAAGAAAAGCGTTATGTTTGGAGAAAGGAAAGCACTGCATTCCAGCATAAGAACCTTATCCCATCTGTGAAACATGGTGGTGGTAGTATCTTGGTTTGGGCCTGTTTTGCAGCATCTGGGCCAGGACGGCTTGCCATCATTGATGGTACCTGAGAAACTGAGTGTCCACAGTGGTGGCTTGGAATTGTTGTATATATATTTATAAATATATAAAGTTTGAATCCCAGGGGTGTTGAGTGGAGTCTCAGACAGGCACATGTCTGACGAAAGTGCCTGCAACAGTGTCTTGTGCTGAGCCATTGAGACTGGCGTCCCGTCAAAGGCACGAACGATTCCTTTTGCGTGCAATGAATTCTGGGATGGGCCCTGGACCCCCAGCAACCCCAACCAGTTGGGATAAAGAGTTACCCAATAAGTGGGGTTTCTTTGTTTACTTGTTTAATAAATACAGTGAGGGGATTTAGAGCTACCACTTCACCTAACGCATGTCTTTGGAATGTGTGAGGAAACTGCAGAAATCAAAGTAAACCCACATGGACATGGGCAGGAAAAGCAATCTCCACAAAGTCCAAGTTCAGGATTGAACCGGGGATCTGCATGTGTCACCGTGCCCAGAGAAAAAAACAGTTACATAAAAGTCACATTTTTCTTTAAAAAAGGAAACAAAGAATCTGAGGAGAAACGCAAGCCTCTGTTCCTGAGGACTTCCGGCCAGAACACGTTCGTCACCAGCTGTGAATGGGGGTTAGCGGACCGGAGATTGTGCTGTGTGTTAATCCAGTTGGTCATCAGAAAGCTCCACCAGCCTAATCTCTTTGAGTATCACCACTGCCAAAGAACAGATGAAAAGAGAACAGCCTTTCCTACACACACTGCCTGAGAGAATCAGTAACGAGCAGATGCACACTGTAGACTTAACGCAAAGAAACCACATTCATGTCAACGGTAAGACAGCATACACAAACCAAAACCTGTCAACATTTCCAGCAGAAAATTCCTGTAAATGGGCGGTGACAGCTTTGAGTTGAAAAATAATCTTGCGGTTCATATATAGTTCAGAGTTTTCTCAGAGCATGCCCAAACAGCATTCGAATCCAAGTTGGAAATTTTTGGGTCCAATCGTCAATTAATACGTTATACATGGTCATTACACCATTGCCAATAGCCTTCTGGCTTGTCCACATGATCTTTAGCAAACTGCAGACGAGCAGCAATGTTCTTTTTGGAGAGCAGTGGCTTTCTCCGTGCAACCCTGCCATGCACACCATTGTTGTTCAGTGTTCTTCTGATGGTAGACTCATGAACATTAACATTAGCCATTGTGAGAGAGGCCTTCAGTTGCTTAGAAGTTACCCTGGGGTCCTTTGTGACTCACGAACTATTGCACGCCTTGCTCTCGGGGTGATCTTTGTTGGTCGACCACTCCTGGGGAGGGTAACAATGGTCTTGAATTTCCTCCATTTGTACACAATCTGTCTGACTGTGGATTGTGGAGTCCAAACTCTTTAGAGATGGTTTTGTAACCTTTTCCAGCCTGATGAGCATCAACAACTCTTTTTCTGAGGTCCTCAGAAATCTCCTTTGTTCACACACTTTCAAGCACCACTGTAAAGACAGGCACTGAAAAACATACCAAATTCCACACAGGCAGTAAATGGAGGCCTGGACTGATCTGCTGTGCCACCACGAAGTGAAATCGGCGTGAAATTACCAGGGGTAAAGGGTGCAATATCCTCTCTGCAGTCCTATGGACTCTCCTCTTCATCTTAGGCTTTCAGAGTGGTTTCCTTCAGGGGACTGTCTTTGCTAAGTGCATTGTGTGAAGTGCAAATATTCCCTTAAGCTCATGGTATTGTGTTAGAATAGTACTGAGACACTGCCCACAAACCCACAGCAGTCAGATCGTGTAGGATGCAATATAAAGGATGCACTCATATTTCGTTCTGGGTCTTTCAGCCAAGTATTTGTGCTAATATGCAACACACACTGCACCAGAACAGAGAAAAACACTACGTAGTTCAACAGAATGTGACAGAATGCAGGAATACGAATGTCAGCTTTACTATCTGTTGCCTGGTCACACAGTACTGTAGTTTAGATACTGTGCCCCAGTAAAATGTTGCTTTGCCCCACTAAAATCACAGCAGTAAAGAGTCAAGTTTACCCAGGTTTGCTGAGCAGAACTATTTATTCTATTCACCAGAGGCACTACATTTCCCATAATGCCGCAGGATCTTTCCAAACACTCGACTGCCGTGCCAGTTTCTTATGGATTTTTCGCATTGAATTAATGGACATCTGCAAATATTTCAAAGAAAGTCTGCCACGCTGCAGAAAAGGTAATGAACGCCCCTGGGATGGACGACAAACGGATGATGCCTGTATTACTATCTACAGTATCACCCACACAATAAACTATTTGTCTGTTCACACGCAAAACACGCGGTGGAGACGATACCCAACTACAGCGGAAAATGTATAAATGAATTTTTTTAAACTACTGCTTTATTTATAATAGATGTGAAGTGTCTCTGCGGTGTGAATCATCCTCGGGTTATACATTAGCACATTAAGGTTATTCTCATGAATAAGAGACTGAGCGGTTGCCAAGTCTTAGAAACCATAAAAATATATTTACTCACTTTTACTTTAGGATCCTTCAGGATTAAACCAACGGCTTCCCCTAGTTTAGAATGTTTGCAGCACAATGAAATTTTAATGAGACATTCTGCATGTATAGAATATCAATTCTCCTCAGGCTCTTTTTTTTAACCATTCTCTGCTTGCTTCTCACCATTTGCTCCAAATACTGAATCCGGCAGCCTCCAAGGGCTTCCAACAGAAGTGCACACATCAAGACAACAAAATTCAAACCACACTTCACCAGAGGTGGGCTATGAACCACAGTGACAGAGATTAACATTAAAAAAGCTTAACATTATTACTTTTGAAGTTGAATATAAAAATATAACGACGCTCTTGATACCGAAACAGTTGGTATATTTATTCACCAATTTCGAATCCAACAAAACAAACAAGCAGAATCGGAATCGACAAAATACAAAATACGCCTCCGCAGAGGTACTCATTGTTCCTCAGGTCAGGGTCTGGGCGTATGTATCATGTGTTACTTTGAAAAATATGTATTCCTCTATTCTTTTTCCTGTACCTCCAGCTGAGCTGATATGAACTTTAGCAAAATATGCAGTGAAATTTACCCACCACAGATCCACTAACATGGACAAATCAGCACCCTTTACATTCCTACAACTGAAGCATCCTCAGGAAGCATGATCTTCGTGGTAAGGGTGCACCAAAGACACTTCAGAGGCAGCAGTGCTTCAGTGGAATTCAGGTGGCTGAGTTTCCATATTCTGCTCCTTATACAAGGACCTCCTGCGGTGGATCAGCGTCTTCAAAGCTTTAGCTCTGTGGTTCCAGAAGGCTTTCATTGTCAGTACTGCTCCATGTGCCCTTTTTAAAAACCCAGGAAACAAGCCAAGGTGAAGCTGTAAAAATCATTCTACAAACCCACCATCTCCTCACGTCCTTAAATGAAATCCTTGCATGCTGTTTGCATAAGTAGAGTCAAAGACTCTTCATTTCCTCCTCTCCAGTCTCGGAGATTAAACATCTTCTTATCTTCCCAGCGCAATGGATATTTATACAGAGTATGTAGAACTCATACAAATGAATCTCACTAGTTCGAAATCTGACAGTGCAATTATATTGCTGACAGTGTAATTTCACTAATGTCCTGTTATGTGACCATTTTGCATATCAAACAGACATTCTCTGTGCTGCAAATGATTATTAAACAATTGTCCAAAACGTAGGGCAAAAGAAAATGAGATTAATAGTCTATCCATCAGGAACTGTTATTAAATTTTACATTTCTTTGTAGACTCGTCAAACTTTTTTATTAGTACGGGGAAATGCTACGGTCTGCCAAACAATGATTTAAAGAAAAAAAAACCCTGTTCAGCTCAATAAGCGCAACACAGACAATAACATTTAATATAAAGTCATAAAACTAAAATAGGCCAATTATGTGAAGAGGTGCAGTATGATAAAGCTATAAAAAAACCAAAGCACGCAGTTAATGAGAGATGTTGGGCTACTGAGCACTGGTATGGCACTGGATAAGATCGTCAAACATTTGGTAAACACTGTAAATGTGCATTAATAAAGAATCAGATCTCATCTCTGAACAACCAGTCGACTCTCCTTCTTAATAGGGAATGGCTCAGTAATTATGGCTCTGGACTGTTATCAGAAGGGTGGGAGTTCAAATCCTGGATCTGCCCATTGGTTTCAACTCTTCAGCTTAACTGCAAATCATTCTGGATATGGGGGTCTGTCGTATTTAGAGTTAGGAAAATCAATGGAATAAAGATAGGGACTGACCTATTTCAAGTCACAGGCCATCTTTTTGTTTATCTTGTTCCCATAATGTTTTCAGATACAGTTTAACCTTGTTATCCCGCCAAACTCATCTCTTGCTGTGGGACTGTGGTAGCCTAGCGGGTAGGGTACTGGATTATGGACCAGAAGGTCCAGGGTTCAAATCCCACCTCTGCCAAGCTGCCACTGTTGGGTCCTTGAGCAAGACCCTTAACCCACAATTGCTTGGATTGTAAGACTATCAATTGTAAGTCGCTCTGGATAAGGGCGTCTGCTAAATGCTGTAAATGTAAATGTAAATGTCTTGCCACCTGTGATGGCTGGACGGATTTCCCTCCATGTACTTTACCTCAAAAAGCCACCAACCTCGGCTCTCGCCCTAGCCATTCTTGAAACGTGAAAAATGTCTTGTCAGCAATGAAATTCTTCCGCATTAAGCTGCCTAGTTTCAGGAGGTGTCATTTTAATCTTACTGACAGGGTCACCTTCCTTGCTCTCTCCTCAGCTGGGGGCTCACCTTGCCGGTGGATCTTGACCTTGCTCACTCTGCTGATTGTTATTGCTCTGTTGTTGTGTGAATCTCACCGTCAGCCTTCTAACTGTGATTGTAAGACGGCTGCTAAACAGTAAAACCCATTATTTCAACATCAGGTATGAATGACACTGAATTCGTCTATTTGTTGTATCCTCGTTAAGTCGCCAAACTCGCCTCTCGCCAAAAATATCCATGAAACAAAGGCAGGTGAGATAACGAGGTTATACTGTACATGAATTCAAATTTGCAGGCATACAGTGGGGCGGAAAGGTCTGAGAGAAGTAGTGAAAATGCCTGTTTCAGTCTTTGAGTATCCATATTGCAGCAGGATAATGACCCAAAAACACACCTCAAAGCTTTGCAACAACTACTGAAAGACCAAAGAAGATCAAGGCCTGCTCACTGTCATGGATTGTCCTTTACAGTCACCTGACGTAAATCCCATCAATCATTTATAGGGGGCACTTGAAGTAGGAGAAAGCCAAGCACTCAGTAACTTCACAAGATGCACTTTGCAATATTGGGAAATCGTGCAGAGATAACATGGAGCATTAGATTTTGCACAAACTTGTGGAGTAAATGCTGGCTCGAGTGCCTAATGTCATTACAGCAAAAGAAAGAACATACCAAACAGATTCAACATTTTATTCACATGGTTATACTGATTGTATGATTTGTAATGACAAAAAACCCAATGTATAGATAAGTCTAATAATAATATGACCAGAATTTGACCATGGGTGGCCAAATCTTTGAATAAGATTGTGTAAGTAGAATTACCTGTTCATCTTGATCTTGAACCAGGTGACTAAGAACACCTGGACATGTTTACAATCTATAAGTAAGTATATATAAGTATATAAGGATATAAGTATGTACTCATAGTAGGATTGGTGGAAAGTGTATGAAGGCCCTTGGTTTCTGTTACCTAATGACATTTCTTTGTGGAGACCGCAGGTAATGCAGACGTCAACATAGACATTATGGCCTGCCATTTCACACGTCTCCCACTGATATTTTGCGCCTTAATTTGCACATCTGAATTGTTCCACATCTTATCTTTGTCCTTCAGATTATCATTAGCTCTGCTCTCATTAGCTCAGGTATTTTAAGATGATGCTGATTATTTTATTAAGTTGTACAGCTCATCTACAGTCTCATGCCTCCCTTTTCACCCAGCGCTGTCATCATCATATACACTCACCGGCCACTTTACTAGGTACATCTTGCTAGTACCGAGTTGGACCCACGATTGCCTTCAGAACTGCCTTAATTCCTCATGGCATAGATTCAACAAGGTGCTGGAAACATTCCTCAGAGATGTTGGTCCATATTGACATAGCATCACACAGTTGCTGCAGATTTGTCAGCAGCCCATCCATGATGCGACTCGCCCGTTCCAACACATCCCAGAGCTGCTCTATTGGATTGAGATCTGGAGTGCGGAGGCCATTTGAGTACACTGAACATACTGTCATATCCAAGAAACCAGTTTGAAATGATCTGAGCTTTATGACGTGGCGCATTATCCTTCTGGCAGTAGCCTTCAGAAGATGGTACACAATGGTCTTAAAGGGATGGACATGGCCAGAAACAATACTCACGTATCTCCCACACCACCAGCAGCCTGAAACATTGATTCAAGGCAGGATAGATCCTTGCTTTCATGTAGTTTAGGCCAAATTCTGACCCTACCACCTGAATGTTGCAGCAGACATCTGTAATTCTGCCATGTTTGTGAATAGTAATGCATTATTTCTCTATTAGAGGGTGATTTGACCAAACTGCAACAAAAACTGCATACTACTATACTAATTGTTGTGCCAAATTAGTACAGGTGCACAGAAATTTCGACTACTGTTTTGTTCAAAAACACCAACCACCCAAAAGAGAAAAAAAGACGAATGCCATTTTGCACTTATGAGGCCGATATTCAAAAATAGTGGGGAAAATGCAGAGCAACTTTATTTCCTGCGTTAGAACTCTTAAACTGAGACTATCGAGCGAGTAAAAACAAAGAGATTCAGTGAGGGTGGGGTCATTTATGAGAAGACAAAAACCATGTTTCCAGCTTTACAACTTACTGCATTTAATTGGACATTGGCAAGCGAGGGAGACAAGGGCACGTGATACTGCTCTGTGCTCGCCAAACAGACGGGCTCAACGACAGCACTGGCTGATCACTGTCCATGTGAGCTATCAATAATATATATTTTATCACATCATTCAAAAACACAAAAACACTCTATATGGCACTGCATTAAAAATCTCGGCTCCAGAACGTGCCAAGAATGTAAAATTTGGTATATCACTACAAATTAGTACACCACCAGATGGCACATACCAGTTGTTGGTATTTTCATACACTATTTGGCAGGATAAAATGCAGACAGAGGCGCAGTCCTAGAAGTCTCTATGACTAATTAGGCCAATATCCTTGTTAAAATATACAGAACCTTTGCTCAGATTGACTCTGAAAGCAACATTTTCCCTACTGGGCTACCTCAAAAGCAAGTAATGCATGTTTACTGACAGGGGAGGATGATTTATGACTAGCAGCGTCTCGTATTGAAAGTCATATGTTGTGCTGAGTAAGGGAACCTGTGCAGTGCAGTGTTTTTCAAAGTTACTTAATGAAGAGTATTGAATTACGGTGTGGAGAATGTGCAAAACAGCACATTAATTGAGTTAGTTAGGGTTATAATCAACCATTTCCTCAGCTTTGTCTATGTGTGTGAACACACACTCGGCCAAATTATACTATAGTATATAAATATAGTATATAAGTACAGTATCTACCAATACTTGTGAAGACCAAATGTCCTCATAATGATAGGAAAACCTGGCAATATGACTTGTGAGGACTGTTTTGCCAGTCCTTACTTCTTTAACTGCTTTTTACAAGAACTGCAACTTTTATTGGAAAAACCAAAAGAGACAAAAGACTTGCTTTAGGTTGCTGAGGTTCAGGTTAGGGTTAGGTGTAGGTGTAGTATTAATTAGCTACAGTAATCGTTATGTCAATGGAAAGTCCTCACAAGGATAGCAAGACAAACACAAACGTGTGTGTGGGTGTGTGCAAGGGGGGTGAGTTAACTGAAAGGTTCAAAACCCTATCTGTAGATCTTCCTCTTAGCATTTGAGTACCATGGACAGCGCACAATATCCGAGCGTGATACCAAAAGGCTTGAAGGTTTGCATTACGTAACCTCATAAAAGGATTTCCCCCTTTTCCGGCCCAACTTGGATATACACAACTGCACAAACAGGCCAGCAAGTGCCTCCGTACAACTCAGGACTACTGACTGCTCCTTTTTGCCAATACAGCAGTAACTCGGTTCTCGACCATCTCGGAACTCAGTAAATTACATGAGATTTTCAGCACTCAGTTCATGATACATTTAACTTATGATGGATTTATTGGAACAAATCCCCATCATGAATCAGGGAGCACCTGTACAATACAACTGCATTAATGCATATATGCCTTACACAGTGTGGATTTTAAGGGGGTCTGGAACGGATTCATTCCATTTACATTATTCCTTATGGCAAAAATTGCTTTAATTGAATTGCATTCCACTAGAATTGCATTAATGGAGTTCTAGTGTAGCCTACAGATAGTCCCCAATTTACGATGGGGATACATTCAGACAAATCCATCATAAGTTGAATGTATCATGAGTTTAATATAGTCTATACTGTATATATCAGAGCCTACCTTAAACATGCTTAAAACACATGAACCTACAGTTGGGCAAAATCATTAACACAAAGCCTATTTTATAATAATGTGCAGAAAACACATTGTTATACAAAGTGTGTTCATTTATTGAATAGTGTATTGAAGGTGAAAAGCAAAAACAAAATGCTCAGTCCATTGGTGAACTGCTGGAGAGTATGGCACTGTGCAGTGGTCCTAACCTTCTCAGGACCCATGGTGACTTATTTTCATTTTCACTAACAATACAGCACTGTAGATGTAAGTACCTAAAAACCATTATAAACACAGTAGATATCTGCACAGAGCGAGACTGACGGGTGATCCTATGATTTGGCTGGAAGGAGTCGCACAACTCAAAACAAAGAACTACACAAATTTTTCTCGTCAAACTGAATTCCACAAGTTCTGAGGTGGTTCAAATCCCACCTTTGCCAAGCTGCCACTGTTGGGTCCCTGAGCAAGGCCCTTAACTCACAACTGCTTGGATTGTAAGACTGTATCCGCTGAAAGTCGATCTCCATAAGGGCATCTACTAAACGACTAAATGTTTAAACAATATATCCACGACGACATATTTAACAACACATATCTGTTTTCAGCCTTACCTGCAAATGCTGGCCTCATGGTGAAGTCATGATCTTCCACTCGCAGCAGATGGTTGGTTTTCACCTTGCGTGTTTTGGTTCCATCAACCGCCTTTTTGGACAGTGGCCTGCAAGGCATATTTCCAATTAGTTCCTTTAGCTTAATGGCAGCATTTGATCTCTCCCAGCATAATTAATTCTCAATGTCCAATTAACTGAAACTGGCATTTATTGTGACCCTTCTGTTAACTGCTTAATTTGATTCAGTTTGATTTGAACAGCACTGGGTTCATTAAAATGAGAAACTCAACAAGACATGTTGCCAAACTTTTGGAACTGAATAAATATGGACCATTCTACCAAGCACACACACACAGAACAACATACACACACTGAGCAGTCTGCCCTTTACAAATATTTGTGAAAGAATGGGCTGTTCTGAAGAGCTCACTGAATTTGAGTGTGGTACTGTACCAAATTACAACAGATCAGTTTGGGAAATTTCTTCCCTCCTAACTATTACACGATCAAATATGACTGAAAAGTGGAAGAAACCACAGCAACTCAGCCAAAAAGTGGCAGACCATGTTAAGTTTCAGAGCAGGGTCAACCAAGTGCTGAAGCGTATAGTGCCTAAAAATCACCTGCGCTCTGCTGACTCTAACAACAGAGTTCCAACCTTCCTCTGGCATTAATGTCAGCACAAAAACTGTGTGCTGGGAGCTTCGTGGCATGGATTTCCATGGCCAACACCTTACATCACCAAGCTTTGGATGAAGTGATGTAAAGCACGCTGTCACTGTCACGCCGCCCAAGGAGGTTGGGTCCCTTTTTGAGTCTTGGTCCTTCCAAGGTTTCTTCATAACGCTTAGGGAGTTTTTCCTTGCCACTGTCGCCCTAGGCTTGCTCAATTTGGAATTGGACGTAGATATTAGGAGATAATCTAAACTTGTAAAGTTGCTTTGAGACAATGCTCCATTGTAAAAAGCGCTATATAAATAGATCTGACTTGACTTGACTTGTCACTGGACTCTGGAACAGTGGAAACGTATTCTTTGGAGTGACGAATCATGCTTCACTGTCTGGCAGTCTGATGGACGAATCTAGGTTTTTTGGCGAATGCCAGGAGAAAGTTACCAGCATAATTGCATTGTGCCAACTGTAAAGTTTGGTGGAGGAGGGATAATGCTATGGGGTTGTTTTTCAGGGGTTGGCCCTCTAGATCTAGCGAAGGGAAATTATAATGCTTCAGCATACAAAGACATTTTGGACATTTGTATGCTTCCAACATTGTGGCAACAGTTTGGGGAAGACCCTTATGTGTTCCAGCATGACTGTGCCCCAGTGCACAAAGCAAGGTCCATAAGGCAGGGTTGGGTGAGTTTAATGTGGAAAGACCCTGCACAGAGCCCTGACCTCAAACCCATCAAACACCTTTGGAAAAAACTAGAATGGAGATTGTGGGCTCTCCAACATCAGTGTCTGACCTCATATAACCTCTTCTGGATGAACGGGCAAAAATTCTCACAAACACAGTCCAAAATCTTACAGAAAGCCATAACAGAAGAGTGGAAGCTGTTATAGTTGTAAAAAGGGAACCAACTCCATATTAATGTCTATGGATTTAGAATGGAATTCATAAAAACTCATGTAGGTGTCCCAATACTTATATGTACATATATATACCATCAGACTATCTGACTTGTACACACAACGAATATCATGTACCTGACAAAGATTCTATAACTCGGATGCCAAACAGTTACACAGATGATGTTCTCCAAGGTCCTTGAAACAACCTACTGACTGATGAAACTTTCCCACAGGGCACCTAAAGGAAATGCTGCCGTTTTAAACAAAGAAGGTGGATTAAATTGACTGAATTGATTTAGTCTTCATGTTTTATTACACTACGAAACTTTCTTCGTTAACTTCAACGCATTTTCATTCTGGTCTGTATTATAACACTGTGTGCTTACAGCCAAGCCTATTTTATTTCTTATTCATGAGAATGCTGCCTTGAATATTTCCATATAAAGAAGATACAAAGAACAAGCACCAAGGACTAAGTAAACATCGTGTCCCACAGGTCTGGAACGAACCTGGGGAAAAAGTCGAGATGGCGAGGAAGATTGATGCTGCGGGTGTTTATGTATAGTGTAATCATAATAATAAAAATAATATTAATAAGAAGACGAATATGAAAAAAGAGAGGAAAAACTCAGTGTTTCACAATAAACACTGGAGAAACTTATAATTTTACAGTGCAAAAGTCTTAGGCCACCTTTGTAGGCCAGATTTGTTGGTTTAGCAATGGTATAATGACTAGATATAACATATTGTAGCCAACACTTCAAACTTAGATTCGTCACTCCATAATACTCTTTTCCACTGATCTTCATTCCAATCTTTGTGAGCTTTAACATATCTTTGCCTTTTCACCCTGTTCCCCTTCCAAAAAAGTGTATTCTTGGCTGCTACCCTTCCAAAAAGACCCCTCCTGATCAAGCTTCTTAGGACTGTATAAGGGTTAACTTGGTCTCCTGATGAAGCTGCCAGATGCTGTAAGTGTAAGGGGAAGTCACACTAAATACTTACCACTGTAGCCTATAGAAGCTGTTCTTTAATACTCCATACAAATTTCCTGTATTTTCTTGTTATATTCTAAAAACAAGACCAAGAACACTTGTATGGTCATTACACCATTGCTGAAATAATGGTATATCTAATCTAACGGTGGCCTAAGATTTTTGCACAGTATTGTATCTTACATCACATGACAGCAAAAGAACTATGACTAGGCCAAGTTAATGTAAGTAGGTTTTTAATCTAGAGTTTGCTGTACTAATGTTACACCGTCTCCATCGTACCTCCAAAGTGTCCCTAACAGAAGGTTTGCCTCAGAAGTGCTCAGGATGGGCTATACTGCTTTAGGGGATGAGTAAGATATATAAATAAAACCATGTAGAACTGTATACATCATGAGCAGGACTTCTTTTAGACATTTTATGATTTCTGGGTCAACAAATAGCCATCCATGAACATTTGACAAATGCTATAAGGTCACTAATGGCATTTTTGTTAAGCACCAGATCTTTGAATTTGTGGGTTTATCACCACTCTGAGCAATTTTGTGTAACTCAGATTCATGCACCGTGTCGATTTGTGCGAAGTAAATGGTACTCTGTGCACACCACAGAGACCAAACCATAAGAAATGTGGTATGACATTTTCTTGGGAGAACGCTGTGTACCTACATTTGTAAACTCCAAAATGGCACAGCTATTTCAATGATACACCACCAGTCAAGGACATAAATCCTCTTCAGTGGTGGTTGGATTGGCCAGATGTTACTTCTACAAATCCGACACATCAGAGCAAGCATCTTCATGCCTGATGCTCCACAGACTGAATAATTTATTATCGCTACTACACCAGGTTTGATGAACTGGCTTGTTGGAGGTGGAAACCTATTAAAGGGTCATACTGAGCCGCTGAGGTGTTCAGTACAGCTCATTCTACTGTCAGTGTTTGTCTATGGGGATTTCATGCCTGCATGCTTCATATTATAAACCAGTGAGTGTGGCTGGAAATAACTTACTTACTATAAGGGGTGTCTACACACTTTTGTCCATGTGGTGTATTTCTCAAGAAAGATAAGAAGCGGGTTTATGCCTTTTATAAAATGATGACATATGCCACATTAGATAACACTGTAGGATTAGTTAGCACAGTGTGAAGTAGTTTAGGTTCAGTTTACTTGTTTGGTGCTATTGGCAAGATATTCACAAAGCAACTTGACAGAAAACTAGAGTCTAGATCCCAATGTTGCAATCAGAGGCAACAGTAGCAAGGAAAACTTGTTCCTGATTCAATGTCGCACTGAAACTAATGGAAATAATTGTCCATAAGACTAGTTTTGAGTGTGTTATCATTACGGGTCAGGATATGATTGTATCACGATATATTGCAATACGATACATATTGCGATATTTTGTGATTTTCCACATCATGCACTGAAAATATAAAACCAGCTGAAATACAAGTTACGGAGTATGATCTGAGTCATCTTAATACATCACATAATTCAGCGGAACATTGAGTCAAAACACTGTACTGCGACATCTGCAGGAGCAGAGATTGTAGTTTACAACCCAAAATCGATAGTATATTGCGAAACCAAATATCGTGATATATTGCTGTATCGTTTTTTTTATCACAGCCCTTGTTTTACACATTTTTAGTCCTACCTAATCATAGTAAGGATCCCCTGGGTGGATATCCTGAAATGATCAGGGCTAAGGTGAGCATGTACCCTGAAGAAGGTACCAATCCATTGCAGAGCTGGGTAGGGGTCATTTAAATCTATTTTAGCTGTCAAAACTCTGGTGAGACAGAAAACCCCCTGTGCTCCCAGCACACCTGATGTGGAAAAATGATCTCTGGTAATCAAAACTGACCCACAGCAATGAAGATATTTAAGGAATTTAATTGTAAATCATGGTGGAAAATAAGTATTTGGTCACCCACAAACAAGCAAGATTTCTGGCTCTCACAGACCTGTAACTTCTTCATTAAGAAGCTCTTCCGTCCTCCACTCGTTACCTGTATTAATGGCACCTGTTTGACCTCGTTATCTGTATAAAAGACACCTGCCCACAGACTCCAAACTCAACCATGGCCAAGACCAAAGAGCTGTCGAAGGACACCAGGAAGAAAATTGTAGACCTGCACCAGGCTGGGAAGAGTGAATCTACAATAGGCAAGCAGGTTGGTGTGAATAAATCAACTGTGGGTGCAATTGTAAGAAAATGGAAGACACACAAGACCATTGATAATCTCCCTCGATCTGGGGCTCCACGCAAGATCTCATCCCGTGAGGTCAAAATGATCATGAGAACGATGAGCAAAAATCCTAGAACTACACGGAGGGACCTGATGAATGACCTGCAGAGAGCTGGGACCAAAGTCACAAAGGCTACCATCAGTAACATCAGTACCATCAGTACCATCAGTAGTTTTAAAGAATCTGTCGCTATTGATGCCATGAAAATGTCTTTAAATGTTGTGATATTTTTACCATATCGCCCACCAATACTGGAAAGGAGTGTTTATGTGCTGTAGTGCTTAGACTGTCAAACGCATAATCCCTTATATTCCATAAGAAAAACATACTGATCCGAGTGTATGACAGAATACATGTCTTGGTTTTACTAAGTGATTTGGATGGGCAATACTGCTTTTGGAGATCAGTAAGACATGCCCGAGCTAAATCATATAGGATTTCCAGAAGTAGTAGCAGAAGCTTTATATTAGATTTTAAATTAAAAAGATCATTATCAGGCATAATGATCCTATTCATCTCTGGGCAATCTACCACTGGGAAACCTTGGGTCCTGACATTCATGTGGAAGTTACTTATAGGTTACATATAACCTAACTAAACATTGTTGCTGACCAAGTGCACCCCTTTCATGGCAGTGGTACTTCCTAAATCCCTCTTGCGGAAGGGATTTTTAAAAAGAAGTCTCAAAAATAATACAGGAATGATTTGAGGAACTCAATGAAGAGTTTAAGGTGTTGAATTGGCTTCAAATCTCCAGATCTTAATCTGATCAAGCATCTGTGTGATGTACTGAACAAACAAGTTTGATCCAACAGAGGATCAGTTGCTAATGACTTGTTGCCAGATACCATGGCACACCTTCAGAGGTTGTGTGGAGTCCATGCCTTGGCAGAACGAGGAGAACCTACACAATATTAGGCAGGTGGTTAAATATGGCTGATCGATGTATTTCAATACTCCTTATTCTCATTTTCCATTCATTCATTCACTTAATCTATGTTCATACTTATTTACAACCCCTTTTAATCCATTCAGGGTTGTGGGGAGCCAGGGCCTAACCAGTAACACAGGGTGCAAGGCAGGGCGCCAATCAATCACAGAGCGCACACATACTCTGAGACACTTTTAGAGACACCAGTTAACCTAATGTATGTCTTTTGAATGTGGGAGGAAACCAGCGCACCTCGAGGAAACCCATGTGAAGACAGGGAGAACATACAAACTCCACCCCAAACCGGAGTCCAAGTCAAAATGGGGATGTATGGAGCTAAGGCAATTGTGCCAAACCACTTTTTTCTGTAATTGAAATATTTTATTTTTATTATTAAACTTAAAATATGTAAAGCTGTCATATTGCAACATACAGTGTAAGACTACATTGGTATACTTATTTTTTCCAAACGTTTTGGCATCTCTAGAGTTGAATTAGAGTGTTATTGGCGTGGTTGGTTTGGCAAACGCGCCATCAAAGGAAGCTGCCAAATTTGGTGTGCAGAAAGGGCAAAAAATGCCTTTTAAAATCTTAATTAACGCCTAATTTATCTCAGTGATAAAGTTCACACTATTTGCATTGTACAGGACAATGTCTTGTACTTTATTATCTTTTATTTATATACACAGTCAGGGCAAATAGTTTGAGACCACTAAGCAAAATGCTTCTATTTTGCACTCCAAATAAATACATGATCTTCATTACAAATCAGCAAAACAATTTGAGAATGAAGATTTTTAAAAATCCCGGAGCCTATCCTTTAATTCATGGGACTCAAGAAAAGGTCACTGTTGCAGCGCTCTCCAGTCTGGCCTGCTCTCCATCAGAAATGCCTATTTATGTGTCTGACACCCAATCCGACTGGAAGGCACCATGAGGATATGGTGTTGGGTCAAACTGCATGGACCCAGGTTCTAGTCCTGGAGGTGTGTTCCACCCAGGTTGGAGATCTCTGGGGAAATGTACCAGAGCCCCAGAAAGGGTAGGACTAAAATAAAACATAATAAAGTGAAAATGTTTAGGCACCCTTCCAGATTGCCTTGAAATCTGCATTTACAAGACATATTTGTATTACTTGACTTCGAATTATCTGTTTATATCTGTGTTTAAAAGACCAGCATATGTTGTGTTGTGTATGCTGGTTTGGTGAATATGATGGTGACCAGCATGGAACACTGGGATAGTGAGTTACTTATGACCAGTATGCTGGAATAGTGAATATACTGGCCACCAGTATGTTATGCTGGTATAGTGAATACAATGGTCACAAGTATATTATGCTGAGAGTATACTGGTCCTTATTTGGTGAATACGGTGGTGACCAGCATACAAAACAAAACAGTTTTTTAACTGTGAAGGTCACACCCCCAGATGTTTTTTGTCTTTGATATGCAAAAAATCCTAGATTAGTTTTATTTTGATAGACATATGAGTAGAATAATCTGATTGTTTAGTTTATGTATTGTATTTGTGAGGGAAATGAATGGAGTTGGACACAAAATACATAAGTTGGAGCACTAATTTAAATCCATACATAAAATTATATTAGCACAGCCTCAAACCTGAACAAAAAATAAGAAGGAACATCAACATCAAATACATGTTTGTGTAGAAACTCTTCCACACCCACTGGTGTTTCTGTGACTTGTTTACATCTCTAATGTCATTTTGTAGTCATTTCTCTGTACTTGGTCGCAACACCTGACAGTTTTGGGATGCTGTGGGATGCAAGAAATGTCCAGAACGTTGCATAATATCAGGTATTTACTGCCATTTTTTAACGAAATTAATGGAATTAGACACAAAGTTAGACACGTATTAAGTCGTTTCAGTAAGAGAAACAAACGAAATGCGTATATAGCGACCAAAACCTGGTAGGAAAAAGTAAAGGAACCCAAGTATCAGCGCGAGCCAGGTAACGGTTAACGTTTGTTAAATAAAGGCGCTAAATAAAAAAGTAAGATATGAAACAAAATAAACAGTACATACGGTCCGTGTTTGTGAGTTTCCAGGTTGGCAGACCACCTCCGTTTTCTGCTCTTGGGTTTTCCGCACTGAGCGAGCAGAATGAAGCAGAAGATAAGAAGCAGCAGTTGGTGAAGGTAAGGCATGATGTGAGTGAAATAAAGAATCCAGCCGTGTGTAAAGTCTCCGAGTTCAACTGCTTCAGCATCTTAACATCTCCCAACCGTCACTCACCAACACTGAGCATCTCTCCTTGCTCACTCTGTGCGTGTGTGAGTGTGTGTGTGTGTGTGTGTGTGTGTGTTAGAGAGAGGGAACGCGGGAGAGAGAGAGTTTGTGTGTCCTCGCCCTCGCGCTTTTTTGTGAGAAACGAATGTACGTTTGGCTGGTCCTCACAAACAAAAGTGTTTTTTTTTGTTATGGTTTTATTTAAAAACTGAAGAGCAACACGATTTGTGTTCGGTTACTAATTAAAATGGGTAGGGTTGGGATTAGGGTTGGTTTTATTTAGCTGTTTAGCTAAAGTAATGCATGGTTGATTGGAAGGTCAATACAGTAACGTGAGAGTAATTTGGTTTGTCTGTATTTCTAGCTTTGTGCGATACGATAGAAATACATGGCGACGTCGGACGGTCAGTAGGAACAAAAGTGTAGGATTAGCATAAATTATCTAATACGTAATGCAAGGGTCTCACAAACATAGCAATGTAAACAGTATGTCTTGTATGATTTATTTGTCTGAAGGCATTATAAAAACGTGTGTGTGTTTCATGTTTTTATTACATTGTGAGGACCAAATGTCCCCACAAGGATAGAAAGATCTGACATTTTTTACCTTTTGGCTGGTCCCCATGAGGAAAATAGCTTTTTTTTTTACAGAAACTACAACTTCTTTGGATAATAAAACCACAAGAGGCAATCCTTGGTTTAGGTTAGCAAGATTAAGGTTAGGGTTAAGGGTATGTGTATATGTAGCATTAAGTCCCAACAAAGACAGTGAGACAGACTTGTGTGTGTCTTGTATTACTGAATGTTCTCACAATGGAGCATCACCTGAAAAATGTAGGAATCTGAGGACATTGTGTTTCCAGGTCAGGTTTATAGAAAGATCTGACATTTTTACCTTCATCACATCATCATCACAAGGAAAACTGCTTTTTTTAAGTGACTTTGTGTTGAAAAACCAACATAGATTAAAGATTTGCTTTAGGTTAATGAGGGTTAGGTTAGGGTTAGACATATATGTAGCATTAGCTAGCTGAAATACTGTTATGTCAGTGGAAAGTCCCCACGATGATAGAACGACCAACATATGTGTGTGTGCTAGAGTGTGCTTTGAGGATTGAATGTTCTCACATTCACTGACAGCAACATCCTGATTTACTCTCATGGTCAGGTTGTGAGGGAGGGAAGGAGCCTAACATGGAATTCATTGGCCACAGGCAGAGGTGCACAATGGACAGGGTGCCAGTCCATCGCACGGTTCTGTAAACGCACTGCCCGACCTTCATATTGCAAGACCCAGTCAGGATTTGAACCCAGACCCGCAGGAACCGCGATTTCAAGCAGATAGTTCATACCACCAAGTCATTGGAGCATTTTGATAGCAATACGTGAATAATGTAGTAATGGGAAGACATTTGGCAAAGCTATTTTCCAGGTTATTAGGGTCAGTATGGGGTTAGGGTTTATACATGGGTCATGGAAGGTCCTCAGAAATTAAGTAATATGTGAGGATCAAATGTAGACACATCGTTCATTCATTCCTGTTACTTAATTTCAGGTTGAGGTTACATGTAAGGTTAACATAGCTACAGTAATATGTAGTAAATGAATAGACCTCACAAATACAGTCACACAAACGTGCCCGAGGACTGAATGCCGTGCGATTGCCTTCCCGCTGGTTCTAAACTCAGACTCTGATTGGTTCACTGCACCTCACTTACACCTAGCTGCAGTTCCTGCAAAGCCCCACACTGGGTAATGTCTCAGCTTCTGAGAGGGACGAAATGTACAGTTTGAACAGAGAAGAATGGAGGACGTGATTCAACCAAAAGTGTGTTATACAGTTGACTTGGTTTGCGGACAGAGCTGGGTAATACTATCCTGGAAGTAACAACCCTTGCACAGTCCCTGTTTAACCAGTTCTGAGTATGAACGCAGAAATAGGTTTAATCAGTAATGTTATTTACGTTCAGACACAGACAGTCAAGAATCCCAGAGATGTTGTGAAATATGTGAGGTTTGAACCTCTAGGCCTATCACATATAGCTTCAGCATTATTCAATAAACACAAAACACACCAGTGATTTTATTAGAAACAGCTAGATGTACCAGACAATGTCAAACTGTCAGACATGACTCTGTAGGTTTACAGTATGTGATGCAATCTGCTGTCAAACAGTAATGAGCAAAGCAGTATAAGGGAGTGCTGGAAAGTACAGTCATTGACCAAAAATAACGAACCTAGATAGAAATGTCGGATTGACAGGAACCGAATCGCCTTTAGCGACGAACCCAGCTTCTGTTTCGAGTATGGAGGCTGTGTGGTGAGCACTTCAATCCTGCCTTTGATGCAGAGCGACATGCTGCTCCAACTGCTGGTGTGATGATCTGGGGAGCCATCGCATATGGCAGTCCAGTCAACATTGGTAGCGATATGTGCAGGACATCCTGCGGCCACGTGTTGACTCACATAACAGGGCTTCCAACTGGCATTTCTCAACAGGATATTGTTCACCCACACACAGCAAGGGTCTCTCAAGAATGTCTCCGCCAGATTTTACGCCAGTCGAGCACTTATGGGACCTACAGCCCCGCTGCAACATCTATGAGCAAATGTGCACCATGATACCATACAGAACCTGTTTGCCTCCATTACTCCAGTATCCAGGCTAGAGGTGGCCAAACAGGGTACTAGAGCCTCCTTTCAATTGTACAGTTTTCCCCAATAAACTTATCCTTTCACTCTTATATTGTAATAACTTACATATATCATCGTTACATTCACACACATAAAGATTCATTCGATTAGAACAGCTCGTTCTTGGCGAGTTACATTTTTGTCAATGACTAAATTTATATTGTGTTCCCTGTAGGCTAACTGTGTTATATAATGTATGTAGAATGAAGGGAATAGTGATTAGGACACCATTTGGGAAACAGTCAATAAGTATGGATGTCTCACACAGTCAAGTAATGAAAATGCCATTAATGGCATTTAACAGAAGTGGTGTTAAAAGCTTAAAAACCACTAAACGAAACAAGTTTGGTCACCCCTGGACAAATTACAGACGTTAACGCAATCTCTTTCGTGAACAGACTTATAAATGCCCAAGAACATCAACGTCGTCATGATTGTGATCTTTTTTGTTGTTGTTATTGATAATTTTGTACGTTTTCCTCAATATTGAGTGATTCCATCATTTTATTCTGTACTTTATTTGGAATAAAACTCAATTAATTAAAATAATGTATTTTGTTTTGTGGTATGCTTCACAGAGAAATGTTCAGCTATTAAAATTGTTTGGTGTCATGTCTGCAACTTATCCATAACTTAGCAAAGTAAAAAGTGGGATGAACATCTATAAATGTGAACACTTTCTTATAGATTTCATAGTATGCTTTATGCTGTTCAACTATTACACCGAATGTGTATGTTAAGCCTACAAACTATATTCCCAATTAAATATTCTGCAGATGGGTTTAAGCTCCTTCCAAGTAGCAATTTGTTAACAATTCGCTTCGGTCCTGGCCCTTTGTGCTCTCAAATCACCCATCCACCAAAACACTACTGAAACCATCGACAGTACACTCTTATGTTGTAAAGGTTTTGGGTGGTCAAATGATGTTTTGTTGATTATCTAAAGAAAAAAGTATTTCTTTACAATTTCATTACTCAATACCAAGTCAATTAAGTCGTGAGACCTTGTAAATGTTTATATTTAAAGGAGGAAGTTCTAACAATTATGCATTAAATTGTTTTTCTCCCAAAGTGAATGAAAAAGTCATTCAAGGCTATTTATTCATGACAATACGAATATAAGGCGATATAATTAATAAAGTGCAAGTACCCACATCTGTGTACCTCAGTTGGAGGAGCTTACTCATCTGATTCAATACAAAAGTGGACAACAAATTGTGTTTACTCATATCGAGACAGCCTTATTATCTTATGTTACGTTTGGGCAAGGACAATGAAATACTGAGGAGAATATTGAAATGTTTCCGATACAGAAAACAGATGCTTGATCTGAATTAATATTCAGAACCTTCAAGTTTAGTGCTTTAGCCTCTGAGATGCGGAAAGAAGAGCAGTTTAAAAACACTCGAGTCTGAAAAAATGAGCCAAAAATGGGATGAAAAGGATGCAAATTCATCTGTAAAATACTGGAGCTACGTGAGCAGACCTTAGATGATGCCTTTTGGGCTGGTTAAGGGGTTTGAGACTACGAAACGTTGTTTGAAAAACTGTTAGTTTTGGCACACATCCACTAGTTATATAATTGAATTATGAACATCCAGAAACACTAAATGGAATTAATTAGAACTGTGTCGCAGAGGACTGAAAACTTTAGAGGTGGAAAACTGTCTGAAGTTCTTTGTGAAAGATTTCATACATGTTGAGGTTTCTCTGGACGTATTGTCTTGATTTCTAAGCAGAAAGTGCCCATTATAGAAAACTTCCAATCCACTGTGGTAGTGGATCTGCACAGGAGAAGCAGCAGTAATTTTTTTCCCTAATAATCGGTTAGCTCCTCTCACCTTAATAATGGCACCAATTTTCTCAGGTAATGATTCCTCCAGTGTCTAAAGATCCTGTCAATTTTATCCCATTCTTCCACTAACTCATGCAGAGTTTGTGGAGGCCATTTCAGCATTTCACCTGCGGTTTCAAAATAATCCCAAAAGTTTTTGAGGGGATTAAGGCCTGCCGATTTTGCTGAGCGCTCAAAGTGTCTTAAACCTTGCATTTCTTCTTTGGCTGGTGTCCTTTCGCACACCACTATCTCTGACTTGGGTCTTCACACACCTGGTCAACAACTGACCATTTTGATTGATGCTACGTTTATCCATGTGTGCAATACACTGAACTTTTTGTCCGGGGAGTTATTTTCTTTGATCTTACATATTTGTTTCTTGTCCTTGTGCATTAACACTATGTGCTGTTCAAGATATCCAAGAGCTCAAATATGCAGCATAATACAAGCCTCACATTTTCGTGTTTCTGTTTTGTTTTTGCCTAAGGGCTTATCGTACAATCGATCTGTGTAATTTTGAAGGGCAAAGCTCATTTTCCAACAACAAATCACACTCATACCTTACTTAGTAACAATAGTAGTGTAATAGACTGCCTGGACAAAAAATGAGCCAACTTGTGTGTTTAGGGTGGTAGTAACTTGAGGCTCCTGCAGATGGTGTTGCACGAGGATGATCGGGCTATGAATACCTGTTGGGTCTGTGATGGAATTCATAGATTGAGAAGTCACAGAAGGCAGTGAATGTCAGACGTGTGACATATGGAACATGACTCGGAAAGCAGATCGCAGAAAGGAGGGTTTGCGTTTGGGCATGCCAAAGGCCATAGTGTGAAAGAACATTCAGTCACACATCTGGATTGGTCGGCAAAATCCCCAGAACCTCTTAAAAATATGTGGGACTACCTGGAACAAATCTACACAATTCTTTGATGCAAAATAGCTGAACGCTGCTGTTGCATAATTAAAGAAACTTGTCCAATCCATGCCAAATCGTATCGCAGCTGTTTTTAGTACTGTCATGTTTCAGTCAGATAACTATTTTTATGTCTAGTGAATATATTTTGCCAGATCTTTGTCAGTTTTTTTGATAGCATACAGTTTGGGAAGTAACCAGACATGCTTGCAACCATGTGGCTTCCACGTATCCCCGATGTACTCCATATAGACATTGGTGGTACGGTTGTGAGGACCTGGGCTACTGATTGGAAGGTTAATGGTTAAAATCCTCACAAACAGCAGGAGCCACTTGTACTTCTCAGCACCAGTAAATTATGAGCTGAGCTTAACAGTGTCAGTGAAACGAAATGCCAGAGGTGGGATATTTTTACATTTACATTTACAGCATTTAGCAGACGCCCTTATCCAGAGTGACTTACAATTGGTACAATCTTACAATCCAAGCAATTGTGGGTTAAGGGTCTTGCTCAAGGAACCAACAGTGGCAGCTTGGCAGAGGTGGGATTTGAACCCTAGACCTTCTGGTCCAGAGTCCAGTACCTTAACCGCTAAGCTACTACAGACCACAGATATGAAATGGAATGGCTCAGTAAGGTTTCCCAGTCCTCCAGGTTCCACCTCTTGCAGTGCTCCTTTTAGTGGGGGCAAATTGCATCCATTCAGCAGAATGACTCCTATCTATGGATTCCCTTAATGTATGATTAATAAAAGTGGTGCAACCGTTATGATCCAGAAGGTCAGTTGCTCTCAACGAAGGTGTCTGCTAAATGCTGTAAATGTAAATATTGTGAATCTGTTTACAGCAGGTATGACTTAAAAATGAGATCCCTAATGAGTCCCCATCCTACTGGCCATACAAAGCATGAATACAAAACATTGCGTACAACCTACAAAACCAAAAATAAAGTGCACTCATTTACTGAATTGGCAGTAAGCGTGAAGCGGGACATGTTCTCTACATTTCATACCGGATTTCCCTCACTACCCAGAAACACAGCTGGCTACTTACCCCTAAAAGAGTGACTTATTTTCACACCAGATGAAAACGTTACCAAAATACGAATGCATGAATGAGCAGTCACATCTGAGCGTTTCCGAGGCAAGTCGTTCTCTTTTCAGATACACGATAAGGAAGAACGTGCTGCTGTTTTCCTTCGGTGCGCAGATGTCTCCAATTCCATTGGGAAACTTTAGCGATTTCAAGCATCACTGAAGCACTCATGACAGGCAATGTTGTTCCACAGAGCATACTGGTCGGGGAGGGGGGTGTGTATGGAGCACGGTGTCTTGGCGCTCTAACGACAAATCCAGATATACTGTTGCTCTCCATTTTATTCACACTTTTACACAACTTAACATCACAAAAGCAGTTCCAGGTTTTCTAGAATTGGTCTGAAGCACTAGGTTTAAACCGTCTTTGATTTTTTTTTTAATTGTGAAGTCAGTCTGGTATGGGATGAAAATAATTTCATATCCGCTCGCCGTGTGCACGTGCTGTTTAAGAGCATAAAAAATCTATTACCATTACTGACGTTCTTGCCCATACTGAAGTAGAAGAGCCTATACCAGCGTGATGCTATTTTCACCTGACGTAAAGCATGCACCACAAGCCTCACGAGTCCCTTTATGAGTAGAGAGCAATATAATAGTTCATCAGAATCGAGAACAGTAAAATAAACGTCCCATTAAATGACAAACCCTGTCCTCTCTAGAGGAATGCAACAATGCCAACCGGCATTACGGAACCCTAATCCAAAATATATCCAGGCTTTGTTTGTTCCTCCTCCAAGATCTACCAATTGTGCGTCCGCCAAGTGTCAGATCAACCACTCGCGTTTGAAGCACACTTCCCCTTGTATGGTGCTGCAGTGGTGTTGTCAGTCCACAGTGGAGTTCTGTGTGTCAAAGCTAAGCTTTAGTAAACAAAGCCCACAATTCCAGTCCTGAAGAGCCAGAGACTGAAAACATCCGATTCACCTTGGAACCTCGGAATTTGAACTTGATCAGTTCCAGAAATCTAATTTCCCCATAAGAATTAATATAAATAGGATTAATCCGGTCCAAACGATTGTTTTTACGCCTATATTCGTATAGAATTAATGATTACAGGCATGAATAGAGCAAAGAAATATAATGCAATACATAAATGGGTGCTTCTGTAACATCTGCAATTTCCCCCTGGGATCAATAAAGTATTTGTGATCTGGAAAATCAATAAAGACATCAAATGACCGAAGATAAAGTGAAACTTCATAGCCACTGAAGCGAACGCAGTTTCAGGCAGCAGGGGGCGTCTAATATCGCACCCATAGACTGAGATAATAAACATATACATAATGTAATATAATATACTTCTTTTGGGTTTTATGGCGATTGGCATACCGTATTGGGCCGACTGACCGACAGAATTATCTGTATTGTCTTTGGAAGATCACACCACTGAGTGTTCTATTTTTTGTTCATGTCCGGAGGCAAGAAAAATACAAATGGAACATCGAATTGCTCAGTGAAGTGGCGTTCAAATTCCGAGGTCCCACGCCAAAATTGGACTGAACTCCATTCAAGACTGGAATGCTGTACCTCTGACCTAATATCATGCAAATAGATCCTACATATGATTATTAACTAGAACTGGAGTTAGAAACTAGGGCTGTCAGACAATAATATGATTTAATCACACAAATAATCGCGATGAATCACATTTCTCGCTTCCATTTAACCCTACATTTTTGCAACTAAAAAAGCCACAATATCCCGTTCAACAAAATGCATTTATTAATATTTAATAATTCCGTGACATTACTTTCATAATGCCATGCCACGTCTCTGACAGATGGCTTTTACCAGAAGAACACATTTTAAAAAGAAAAGTATTAATTCTACTCGTGTGCCATGTGATGGATCTGCTGTCAGGAAGCATCCGAATACAGTACTGTGCAAAAGTCTTAGGCCACCTTTAGATTTGCAGTATAAAATGGTATAATAACATAGTCGACGATTGGACCCAAACATCTCTAACTTGGATTTATCGTTCCATAATGCTGCTTTCCACTAATCTGAGCCATTTCACAATGTTCCTCTTGCGAAAAAGTGATTTCTGGGCTGCTACCCTTCTGAAAAGTCCATTCCTGCAAGCTTGTTTGGACTGTAGAAGGGTCAACTTGGCATCCTGATCAAGCTCCCAGATGCTGCTATTGCTTAAGTAGAAGGGGAGGTCACACTACTTGACACTAGCCTATAGAAGCTGTTTTTCAGATTTTTCTTCTCAGTTTTTCAATACTGCATACAATTTTCCTGTATTTTCTGGTTGTACTCTAATAAAAAAAATCATACATGGCCAACATACCATTCCTAAAACAATAGTACATCTAATCTAATGGTGGCCTAAGACTTTCGCACAGTACTGTACGTTCACCATTTCCATTCCCTTTAGGCTCTGTACAGTATAGAATGAGGAAAATAATAATATGAGGACCATTTCAGATACAGCCCACAACTTTGGGTGCTTCAGAGGGGCAAGCAATGAAAATGCGTTAAAATAAGATCGGCGATAAAATATTAGCGCGTAAACTCTGACAGCCCTAATAAGAAGCTAAAACAGTTTCATACAGGAACTCTCCACAGGTCCAACAAAGTACAACTTCTTAACATACTAATATACTAGAGGATTTTTGGTCTTAAAATTATATAAAAATAAAAGGTTGCTCAATATTTTGGAATAAATAAAGTTAGTGCCAGGGGATCCTTATATTAACATATGCACGTATTACTGGTTTAGCCTTTGAGTATTGTACACTGATTTACTACCTACTGCTTGTATGGGGAGCCTCTTGAGAAGAAAAACATTTGGGGAACATCTACAACACACAGGAAGCACAACCCGAGCTTTTGATGCCAGGAAACAATACAGTCCTGGAGCAGCGACAAGCAAATGATGACACAGGTCCCCGGAGTGGATTATCTTAGTCCTTGCTAATTTTCCTCCCAACGATTTGTTGTTAGGATCATTAAAAGCTTAATTGTTTTGCAATTGTAGGTTTGCTGCATTTTTTGCCCAGGAGTGTACCCCTGAATGCAACAGTAACAGTGATCTGTACTTTCTGTACCTTAAGGTGTTAGGAGGCCAATGCAGCAGAAACCTGACCTTGCCAGATGTGGGACACAAACCAGTGTGACCAGTGACTTCAATCTATTGGTTCAGGTTGCACTTCATGTGTGTTTACTGGACATTTCTGACTTGCAAGATTCTCCTGAGACTCGGTGCTCCTTGGGTTGGGAGCTGGACCTGCATGATGTATGGCACAGACCAAGGGTGCCCCGATAGTACACCATTTACGTAATACAGTGGTACCTCGGTTCTTGACCACCTCGGAATTTGTCTAATACGATTTTCGACACATTTTAACTAGACGCATGAGACTCGTTCCAGCCGAAACTCGATTCACGATTCAGTACACAGTGATTCAGATTCCCGATTCAGGTCTTGCTTAGTGCAGCTTCTCCACTGTGTTTCTTGCGTTTTTCTATTTTGCACATCTACGGTAATGTATTCTTAGCGCAAATAAGTCCCGATGGGTCCTAAAATGGTTACTGATTACAGCCAACCAAACAGAACTCTGGAATACTGGCTGCAGTACCCTGAGTTCACCAATAGAGTAAGTGTTTTGCTTTTACTTTTCACTTTCAATCAATTACTCACTAAATTACATGACAGTTTAACACTATTATAAGGCTTTGCATTAATGATTTTGGCGTGTAATGTGTAATAGGCTCCACTATGATGCAGTATAGACTCACCGGTTCATGATATATTAAGCTTATGAGGGATTTGCCAGAACATATCCCAACCGTTAATCAGGCAGCACCTGTACAGTACAACTCCATTAATGCATATAATGCCTTATACAGTGTGGATTTTCTGGGCTCTGGAACGGATTCATTCAATTTACATTATTCCTTATTGGAAAATTTGCTCGACAAGCCTTGTGGAACAAATTCATGACGAGAACAGAGGTACCACTGTATAAATATGAATATCTGCGAGTCTTCTACTGTCCAGTATACCTAGTGAGTATTATTAACTGACCTAAGTGAACTTTATTTTCATGTAAGGAATCTCTCCTGGATAGGTACTGGTACTGCCATAGAACCAGATCTCCCATACATGGACGCTGCATTCTACAGTATTTCCAGACTGTACTTTCTACAGCCATTCCCTTGGCAAAATAAGAACAGAGATCTGATGAGACAGCCTGTGCTTCGCTCTTCCGTCTCTCTATGGTAGCTGGATGGCGGTGGAGGTTGGAGACGGTTCAGTTTTGGTAGGATTTGAACGCAAGGTTAAATGGTCAGAGCTCGTAGTCGAACTTGTAGTCTTGGGCCAGGTAGATCCTGCGGAAGACGAGGGCGGCGAGAGCCAGCGTGAGCAGCACGATGAGGAGGGCCGAGCCGGTGTGGCTGTCGTCCTGCTGCGCGGCTGCCGCTGGGAACGCCTGGAAAGCGGGTCGGCGCTGCGGCTGGTTCTGATTGCGGTTCTGAGCACGACGCTGTCGGGGGCTCAGAGATTGAGAGCTGGGAGCCACAGGGGCCGGGGCAGATTCAGACGTCGACTCGACCTGGAGGGAGAGACGGAGATGGAGTGAGAGACCGGTATACACACAGGAATACTGCCCGGTAGCGCTGATAAAAAAATCTCTTCAACCACTCCTATTTCCTAATGGCTTGACCTGTAATCGTAGGGGGAACAGATGAGGATATTTTGGAGAAAAGTCCCGACGCTACACTTTAAATGTGCTGTGCGAGAAAGACCATGTTTGTCGTTCACCTACATCCAATTTAAGAGTCGACATGCTGTCTATTGATCCGAAGTTCTCCCGCGAGTCCGAAACGGCCTTTACTAACGTCTTTTTGCACCCCAGCTACAACACAGGTGGTCCAAGCTTCAAATCAGCAAGAAATAACAAATTGGTATGAGGGATATGCTCTTGGTAATGAAAGTGGATTCAAAACTTTCAAAGCTCTTGGACTGAAGAGCTTTCACTCGCTTAACCCACACCATCGATACCCTGTCAGGGTGCTGGGCGCGATCGAATCACTTAGCTTTTCCTAAACTGGAATAACAAACAGGGTAGTAAACAGACAATTGTTTGTGCAAGTTTGAATATCAACCTAGGGGTGTGCGACAGGGCTGCAGCTATCGATAAAGCATTCTACCGATTACTGCATTGATTAATCGATATTTATTTATTTGGTTTGTTTTAATGTCGCTATCAGCATCAGTTTCAGCAACACACAAGGTTGAAACAGAATCTAAAGTACACAACCTGACATTTGTGTAACACTTTTTTGTTTACTACATTTACAGCATTTAGCAGACACCCTTATCCAGAACGACTTACAATTGATACAGTCTTACAATCCAAGCAATTGTGGGTTAAGGGCCTTGCTCAAGGACCCAACAGTGGCAGCTTGGCAGAGGTGGGATTTGAACCCTGGACCTTCTGATCCATAGTCCAGTACCTTACCCGCTAGGCTACCACAGTCCAACATTATTCCATACGTGTTCCCTCATGTCTTCGATTTTAATCTACGATGTGGAAAACATAAAAAAATAAAGAAACACCGAGTGAGAAGGTGTGCCCAAACTTTTGCCTGTACTGTATATTTTATGTCTAAAGTTGTCAAAAGTTTGAATCCATCTCTCGCATCTGCCAGAATTGGCACCTTGTCTTTCATGATGGAATTGATGACAGCATTTGTGTCTTGCCATCGGTTGCTTTTCTTTTTCTAAGGCACTTTTGTGCAGAAGGATTCCGCTTAGGTATGCTGAGTGTGTTTTTGTGCTGGTGCCTTGCAGGTTTAAGCCCGTCATGGACAGATGACTCCTGAAGTTTGTCATATTCTGCGCAGTGGTTAGTTTGCAGATGGTGAAATATGTTAGTTGAGCTGTCTTTAATGCAACCGATTTCCAACATAGGTAGCAGATCGCCATTTTTTCAGCAACATCCGTCTTTTCAAAGCCAAACCACCTCCAACACCTTAGACTGCGAGGCTGGCGGAGTCCGTATTTTGTCTCTTGGCACAGTGTGTGCACCATTTTAACTTCAGTCATGCACGTTTAGGTAGAAAGCCACCTTGGTCTGTGGTACTAGCACCCTGCATAGATCCTATTCTGTCCTACCCGGCTACATGACACAGTCGATACGTGAGCTCTTGTACTAAATTAGGGCGTGTTTTTGACTGTTTCTAGCAAAGCGGGTGACATAGTTGATAACGTCAGTTCACACACCATTAAACCAACAGTTAAGATATTATCATAGACGACACACATCGCACTCCCCTAATTCAACCCCGACCCAAAATTTCACACTGCGTGCACAGGCTAATCAATGAGAACTCACTTCAATTCCATTTCGGCTTCAGCTGACTGGGTTCATGATTCATTCAACCCAGTTGTTTTGGGAGTTTATTTATTTAATGTCACATCAGCATCAATGACTATTTGTGACAAGGTTATAATGATGCTAGTCAGATACACACACCGGGGGTCATTTAGAGCAACCAATTAAGCTGATGCATGGGGAGGACACCAATTCCACATAGGCAGAGTCCGAGGTCAGGACTGAACCAGGGATCTGGAGCTGCGAGACGACCTCGCTAACAAGTATACTGACAACGAAAATGACCTTCCCTTTCAAACTGAAGTGACCTTCCAAATATCATCCATGCGTTATCCGAACAGGACCTTCTCCAAACTTGATGAGCCTCATGCTGGTGTGGAACACTTCAACACTCATCAGAGCTGCTCTTTTAAATGTTCTTTCCGTACAGGAATCCTTTTGCCCTTCACTAAACCACTCTTTCTTTCTTTTTTCTTCAGGATGCCGAGCACACTCCTCCGAATGCAATCAAGTCGAACAGCAGTTAGTCATTGTGAATACCCTTCCTGTGTTAACACAATTTCACACACTTTTCCAGGCTGGGTCTTGGCTATTAAACCATTTTGGCTCTTCGTTGCCTGTTCAGATCAAAAACAGCAATCAAATGTTATACTGACGCGTTATTTAAACCCAAATAGCTGTACATATTAAGACACTTAAGATACTTAAGATACTATTAAGTTGCACTCAGTGGTCAGTGCAACAGATATTGAGGCTATTGAGCTTGGAGTACAGTCATAGCTCGGCACTTGACCACTTCACAACTCAAATCTGGTCCTTGATGAGGAAAAAAAGTCTTGGCACTTGTTGTTTCTTTGGCACTCTGTACACTTACAAGAACATACTAGAAACGTGCCACTCATATGCCCTTCCCAGCTGACAGAATATCTCCTGCTCAGTGCACATCTCTGCCAAAATCCACTGTAAACGTTCATGTTTTCATTATTGTTTTTTACTTCATAAATCATTCATCAACGAAAATAACACTGCTAAGAAGGTTAGTGATAACAGCCAACCAAAGAGGAAAACAGTGAGAACCACGAAGGTGCTTATAAAAGAGATAACGGGGAAATACAAGACTGGTTTGTGGTAAGGGAAATTTATAGTAAAAATTATTGGGTTTTTTTTTGTGTGTATGGTTATATATAGTGAATATGGTTATGTATAGCCAACATCCATTAATGCCCATAATGCCTCATACAGTGTGGATTTTGTAAGGGTCTGGAACAGATTAATTCAACTTATTCCTTATGGAAAAATTCCCTCAGTAATTGACATTTTTGGCACTCGATGTGCCTTCTGGAACAAATTACCTACGAGTACCATGGTTCCACTGTATATCCTTCCTATGCAACCTATATGTACACCCTGACAACCACTAAATTGAGGTTTTTAACCAAACCTAACGTCACGCAGAGCCATCAAGGCGGAGACAGATGCCGTTTAGGAAACAAAGGTTTGAATTCCTTTCAAAAAAAGTCTTTGCAATTGCTTAGGCTCCAAGGATTCAAGAAATCTAAATAGCCATGGATGTGATTAAGGAAATATTGGACAAGAAAGGAATAAACACTCAGGTCTGGGCTGAGGGAGGCAAGAAAGCCTGGCATGGAATGTGGAACGGATGGAAACCAATAGCAGATGGAACATTTGATAACAGATGGAATATTTTTAACTCTAGTACAAATGAGACAGAAAATTTGGTTCAATATCAACAAGAAAATGCTCGATCTGTAATCACTCTTCATGTGAGGTATCAACAGAAAAAAAAATGTATGTCCAAAACATATTAATAATAAAAATACTAATGTAAAAATAATCTGTCAACTTTTGCTTCCAGCTCGATTTCACCGCTCCAAATTTTGGTTTCCTTGTAGAATCTTTTAGTTCAACATTACTAATAATAGCCATAAAACCAACAGTAACCAATAACCAACAAATACAAAGAAAAGCGGCTTAAATTAAAAATGCTTTTTTCTTCCTTGAAGTGAAGGGATAGGCAGATACACCTCCGTTCCTTTGGCCTGCCAGTTTATGAATGGCAAATTTTCAACACGAGCAAAAGCTCAGACTGTCATTTACTCAGGATATCAGATGAAGCCTCAAAGGCTGTTATCAATAGTGCTTCACAATTACGGTTGGCCGTACGTGTGGTGTGACCTTCAAATTGTTCCTTTTAAAAATGTGCCATGGAAGATAAAAAAACAAGTTTCAAATGTGGATTCAGGCAAACCGGGCCACTTTTTGTCAGATGTATCACTGTATTAAAACAGAACAATAGTGTCTAGAATTAAGCTGGACCTTCTCTATAAATATCATGCTGCAAATAATATTCCGATGGTAGGGTCAGAATTTGACGTAAACAACACAAAAGCATGGATCCATCCTGCCTGGTATCAACGGTTCAGCCTGGTTGTGGTGTAATGGTGTAGGGGACATTTTCCCGGCACTCTTTTGGCCCCTTAATACCAACTGAGCATCGTTTGGTAAACACCACAGTATACCCGAGTATTGTTGCTGCCCATGTTCATCCCTGTAAGCCCACAGTGTACCATCTTCTGATGGCTACCTCCAGCAGGTTGATGCACCATGTCACAAAGCTCAAATCATCTTAAACTGGGTTCTTGGGCATATCACAACAAGTTCACTCTACTCCAACGCCCTCCACAGGCACCAGTTCTCAAAATTTTCGATATTACCAAATACGCTCTGGTACTAAATCAAGCTCCTATTCCGATTTCCTTTTCCAATCTATCATAGGCGACAATGAGGTCTGTTCTGCTTCCTCTCTTCCCTCTACCCCTCAGGATAGGATCTCTGCATCCATGCAGCCCAACCTCTTCATCACTACACTTGGCTGAGTGTTTGAATCAATCAAAGGCCGCTTAGCAGGAGGTTGAATTTAAGCCCTGAAACATACAAAGCAGGCTTTAAAAAGGATGACAGCATTGAAAGCTAATTGCTTTTGAAGTGATTTACGCTCAGGGCTCCAATAAGTTTTGCCTTTCAAAATGCATGGCAAAGCCTTGTTCACTTTATTAGTAACGTCCCAGTTGGGGGGAAAATCATCGTTTCAAGCTCTAGCGAGGTTTCTAATAGAGCTGATGCAATAATCTAGTTATTACTCCATGTTTACTTTCATGAACTGCTCTCCTACCGATTTTTTAAACAGCTTAGTCACAGTTTCATTGTTACCCCTCATTGCTGGAGGTACTTGCTCCCTGAAACATGGAAGATGGCCTTCCTTGATGAGTAGTAATCAAAGTGATGATTATTTTATCTCTCTATCATGGCACTGCAAGGTTTTGCTTCTTCTCTGTTCACACACACTTGATTAAGATTCTTAGTTCTACCCCAAATGCTGTCTGTCTACCAGGTCTGGTGTTTGATGTTAAGCTCAGCCCGTCTGTCTGCCTCTCACGGATTCTCGGACGGTCTTTCTGTCTGTCACTGGAACTCTGCCTGTCTTGTCTGTCACGGAGTCTGTCAGTCTGTCTGCCTGTTATGGATTCTCTGTCTGTCTGTCTGTTTGTCAGAGGGTCCCAGGCTGTCTGTCCATCACAGGGTATCAGCCTGTCTGTATGTGTGTAGCGGGGTCTCAGTCGGCATGTGTGTCACTGGAACTCGGCCAGTCTGTCTGTACCGGGGTCTTGACCTGTCTGTCTGTCTGTCACTGGAACTCTGGCTGTCTTGTCTGTCACAGGGACTCTGTCTGTCTGCAGGTCTCGAGCTGTCTGTCCATCACAGGGTCTCTGTCTGTCTGTCTGTCTGTCTGTCTGTCTGTCTGTCTGTCTGTAGTGGAGTCTCGGTCTGTCTGTCTGTCACTGGAACTCTGGCTGTCTTGGCTGTCGCAGATTCTCGGTCTGTCTGCCTGTCTGTCTGTCCGTCACAGGGTCTCAGCCAGTCTTTCTCTTTGTAGCGTGGTGTCAGTCTGTCCGTCTGTCACTGGAACTCGGCCTGTCTGTAGCAAGGTCTCGACCTGTGTCTGTCTGTCTGTCTTTTCTGTCACAGGGACTCGGCCTGTCTCTTAGTTGCAGGGTCTCAACCTGTCTGTCTGTCTGTAGTGGGTCTTGGCCTGCCAGTTTGTCTGTCACAGGATTTCAGCCTGTCTGTTATGTCTATTGCGGGGTCTCGACCTGTCTTGTCTGTGGTGGAGTCTCAGCTCATCTGTCCGTAGCGGCGTCTTGGCCTGTCTGTCCGTCACAGAGTCTTGGAATGTCTGTCTGTAGTGAGGTCTCGGTCTGTCTATCTGTCACTGGATCTCTGGCTGTCTTAGCTATCACAGGGACTCGGTCTGTCGGTCTGCCTGTCTGTCTGTCACTGGAACTCGGCCTGTTTGTCTGTCTGTCTGTCATGGGGTCTTGGCCTGTCCGTCTGCCACTGGAACTCAGCCTGTCTGTCTGTAGCAGGGTCTCGGCCTATCTGTCTGTCATGGGGTCTTGGCCTGTCCGTCTGCCACTGGAACTCAGCCTGTCTGTAGCAGGGTCTTGGTCTGTCTGTCATGGGAACTTGGCCTATCTTTCTCTGTGTATGTATATATATATATCTGTCTGTCTGTCTGTCTGTCTGTCTGTCTGTCTGTCTGTCTGTCTGTCTGTCTGTCTGTCTGTCTGTCCGTCTGTCTGTCCGTCTGTCTAATGGTCTTGGCCTATCTTTCTCTGTATATATATCTGTCTGTCTGTCTTCCTGTAAAAGTGTCTTGGCCTGTCTCGTGTCTTCATTTGCCTGCCTGTCTGTCTGTCTGGCTCGGGGTCTCTCTCTCCCATGTCAAGGTCTCTTCGTGCTGTCACTGTCTGGCTGTCTCGGATCTCTGACCGTCAGTCAGTCTGTCTGTCTGTCTCTGGTTATGTCTAGCAGTCTCTCTGTCCATATGTCTGTGTGTCCCTCTTGTGTACCAGTTGCTGCTAGTCATGACCAGACAGACACGACCTCTATTACATAAAGTACTGCGAGAGCTAGCGTTAGCAGTCCTGCTGCATTTTCTCTCTCTCTCATATCAGCCTTGGAGCAGCCAGACCTCCAGCTGTGCATCACATACTCACTCACAATCAGCTCTTTTAATTCTGCAGAACACCAGAAGAGCAGGAGAGAGGGAGTTGGCCATAATCGCATAGCCCCAGAGTGTGCGTCTTCCACTGCACTGAAGAGGAAGCGCCTAATCCTCGAGATAGCTGGAGCGCTGTAAAGGCTGCAGGGGAACGGTTCACAAAGTGGAGTGGAACACAGCTAGGAGGCCGGTGCAGAACGGATGAAAGCCTCCTACCGGCTGTCTGTTTGTGCTATAATGTTTGTACCACGTTTTCAGTTGTGATAGACGCATGTGCGGCGGCCCCGATGGCGAGGGAATTCGAGCCAGACACGAGCGATTCGAGGTTACTCGTGCGACCTGTGCTTTGTACGCCCTCCATCAAAATTTCGTTTGCGTGCCCCGGTGTGCTTTCTCCTACCTGTTCAGCCGGAACGCCATCGTCATTCTCCTGCCTCTCTGAGGTGGTGCTTGCTGCCTGTTGAACAGTCTGATTCACATTCAGTGATTCTTTACTTCCACTGGCTGAAGACGATAAGCTGGACTCGGCCTGCATGAAACAAACAGAAACTCAGGTAAACGCCTTTAAGATGCAGATCCTATACCACACGTTTACCACATGATCTGTATGACAAATTAACAACGCTTCTCCTGTGAGGGTTGCAGCATCAACCCAGACTCTCTATCCCTGGCCTCGCAGCTCTACACATTCCCAAGCCAAATGTGAGATAAAATCCCTCCAGCAGGTTCAGGGTCTGCCGAGGGTCCTCCATCCAGAGGGACGTGCCTGGAACGGCTATAACTGGAGATGACCAGCGGCCATCTGAGAAATGTACGATAAAATCTTAGTTTCTGTTTTAACGAAGTGTAAGCTGAGTTTATCGAGTACGTTAATTGCTTTGCAAAAAAAACAGTCAAAAACATGCCTTGCACAACATGCTAGTCCTGGCTACATGTTGACTACAAATCAAGCCAGCGTTCTACCTAGAAAGGCATGACTGAAGTTAAAAATGAGTGAACAAACTGGAGACAAAATACAGACACCACCAGTCTCACAGTTTACGTTGCTAGATTTAATTGCTAGATGTGGATTGTCTTTGAAAATAAAGACAACAGTCTGCAAATTAAAGGTATTCCATCTTTCACAGTGGCCCGACTTGCGATATTTGGACTTTACGATTGGAATCCGATAAATATGTATACATATTCAGCAGTGACATAGGGAAAAAGTAGCAAGGAAAATCCGTGGTCATGCAATAATTGTTTTTTGGTTTTCACCATCATAGACTATTCAATAAATTATATGAGATATTAAATACTGGCCAAAATCATTAACACAAAGATATTTTATATTATACCACAGTTAGTTCTGACCCCGCAATCTGATTGGCTGAGAGACGTTTTTCCTGTGACATGACTGACGATAATGGCTGACCGACGCTCTAGAAGTATTACTCCGCGGCATACACGCGTAACCTAGCAACGACGCCCACTCTAAAAAAGCAGCCGAGTTATAACGACACAAGTAAAACACTGCTGAAATGAAAGCTATCATTAATTTATAAAATGTATTGGTTTTGAAAACTATTTAAATTTGGAAGATGACGCTATTAATGACCAACCTGAGCCAAAGGTTTAACACCTTTAGGATTTGGAAGCGCTGGAAAAGCCAAACGAAGTCAGGCCCTTTAAATCAAACCGTCCTGCTCTTAATGGAATTCACATCTCGACTGAAGATCAGTTTTAGTCCCATCACACAAAATTACCTGACTCCCACAAGATGTCGTTTGCTGGAGTTTTAAACTTGGCATCTTCATTATAATTATAGTATAATTAGAAACACCATCCGTGGCCGACCGGAGCTTCATCTGACAGGTTTATCTGTAAGTCAGCTCTAACCCAGAGAAGCTGCTGATGCTCTGTAACTCTGCCCTTACATTTCTGACTGATAAGATTAACATTAAGGAGGTTCATCATGGCTAATTTTATAATCACTAATCAAACAGGATCTAGACCTTTACTTAGAACACCGGGATCTCACTCCCGATTTGCTTCAGTCCGGTAGAATAGTGGCTCCTAGTAACAGCCTGCCCTTATAACCCCAACCCCACCCATTTTATTTGCTGAATTGCAAATAAACTTTCTTTTTTTTCATAAATTAAAACTAACGAATCAATATATTTGTTTTTTTACTGTCTGTATAATAAAAACAGCATTGGTAATTCTGTTCCTCGACTTTAATGACTGAAGGGCTTAGCCACGGGGTAACGATAGAATGGAGCCATTTTTACCTCGGGGAAAGCTGATAAACAAATCGTTTTTCTGTCCTCCATATTAAATCTAACAATAAAAGGGGATAACGGAACTGTGGTATAATCGCAATAATACCTCGAGGTCGTGGTTTAACGTGAGATATTGGTACGGGTGTGCCCCATGACCGCATCCACACCGTTGCCCATACCTCACATTAAAGCATGACCTTGAGTGTATTATTGCTTAAATCAAAAGTGTGAAAAAAATCTCATGTAATTTTAATGAGTAATGGATTGAAAAGTGAAAAAGTAAAGCAAAACATGTCTTGATGCATGCTCAATAATCCAGGTAGATAATCCCAGAAGAATCTGTTCATGTAGACATGGGTTTAGTCTGAGAAACGTTTCGTCACTCATCTAAGTGAACTTCTAAGTTGGGAAAACTTCCCCAATCTAATATAAAGCACGTTGCATAACGACTTTGGTACCAGCACCATTGCATAACAATGGGACGGTGATCAGTTTAATATCCCGATCCGTTGGGTGGACCAGTTTCTGGCGTAGCGTGTCACCCTCACCTCTCAACCACATCTTTCAACGCCGTATCGCGGCCCTTCCCCAATCCTGTGTGAAATGGGAAACATGTGGCCATTGTCATTAATGGCTATGTCAATCTGCATATTAAAACTGATCACCGGCCCCATTGTTAGGTAATGGTGTCTTTGTATACAAGATTGGGGAAGTTTTTCCAACTGCTGAGACTGAAGTCGTCACTTAGATAGTGACGAAACGTTTCTCCGACAAAACCTTATGTCCAGATGAACAGATTTCAACTTCTGGATAAAAGTCAAAACACTTTACTCTATTGGTGAATCCCAGGGTGCTTAGCATAGCTGTTAAGCTAACTGCACCCTGTGAGTATTCAATGTTTTCCTTTCGGTTGGCTGTCATTAGTAACCTTTTTTGGACCCATGGCGACTTATTTGCACTAAGAATAGAGTAATGTAGATGCAAAAATAAAGAAAAACACAAACACAGTGAAGATCTTCTCCGAGTGAGGGCAATTGTGAACCTGAGTCACTGAATCACTGTGTACGAAATCGTGAATCGTGGTTTGGCTGAAAAGAGACGCAGGGCTCGACACGTTTACACGTTTAATATATCCTGTGCTACGATATATACAGTATTTAACAATCTCCTCGATTTGCGATAAATTCAACGATGGATTTGTCAGAACGCATCTGGGACTACTTGTCGGAAATCGAAATACTGCTCGACAACTCACTTACTTCACCATTTGTGAACTAACCACTGGGTTATGACAAACTCCCGGAGGCAGCTGTCCATGACGAGCATAAACCAGCCAAGGTACCAACAAAAAACACACTCAGCAAGCCTCAGTGGAATCGTTCAGCAAAAAAAAGTGGTCCTTGCGTTCAAACTTCCTACAATGTTATTTCCATTGATGTCATTAGTAAGCAACAATTAACATCTTATTAACAAGAGCAAGCTTGTGCAATGTAAGCCTTTTACAAACACATTTTTGAAGGATGCGGAAAAGAGCGAGATATCATTTCTTGTCTATATCGCACACCTCTAGGCCACCCTTGTGATGCTCCCAAACCACCACAAGTGGGTCCTCTTGACCATAACGAGCAGCATCTCTACTCCGAGGGCCCTCCGGACTGACAAACAATCGCACCCTGTCACAGAGAATAAGTCCAGCAAAACTGCGTAGGAACTTCTTTAGGAACAATTCCTTCCGTTTGCACCAATGGCCATATCCATTCGGTCACTATGGATATGGAGACATCTGCATCACCACAGGAGACATCTGCATCACCACAGATCTATTCAATGACTAATGCTGCCCCTATCAATCTCACACTCTTGAGCAAGTTCTTGAGGTACTTGAACTCTTCGGCTAGGGGCAGATCTTCTCCCCTCACCTGGTGAGAACACCCTGCTGTTTTCTGAGTACCGCGGCCTCGAACCTGGAGGTGCCGATTCTGATCCCGCTCTGTGGCCAAACCTGGGAGGAATCGTAACAGGAAAATAACCGCTGATTATGACTGCCAATGAGGTCAGCGAGGAAACAGCAGACTGGGAAACAGCACCACAAAAAGTTTAAATCGAGAAATATAAACAACCCGTTTATCGCTGTGAGGGAAATGGTAATACTCACAAGCTAGATCTGATCGATTCTGTTGCAATGCGAACCTCATCTGAGTGAACAAGTCATAGCGGGTAAGCTTAAATTGTACTACATTATAATAAACATTACGATTAGCACCAGACTTTACAACAGCATAAGGCTTTAAAAGTCACCTTACCCTAAAGCAATCCAGGATTAATTAGGTGAATATAGAAATGGTAAGAAGGAGCAGGTTTAAGTGTTGAAACCATTGAACAGCTGTGAATTCACAATACCACCGTGCAACAAAGGTTCC
>JAJAGP010000025.1:1417759-1439717 GCA_025084515.1 Ancistrus triradiatus
TTTGGGTTAAATGAAGTCAAAATGCTTCTGACATTTCAAGGTGCTTTTGAGCTTGCTTCCTTTTGATAACGTTTCATCATTGCTGTGACCTCCTACAGATGCTAAGAAACGGCTGTGTTCAATCAAATATCAGCCAGGGCACATTCACGGCTGAAAGTCTCAGTTATGTCGCCGGACGAACCCGTGACTCTCTTCGGCCTTGTGAAGTTTCAACGGTCATGACTATTCCTGAGGAAATCCATTTCATCCAGCAATCAGAAAGCAATACACATGTCTGCAGGAATGTACAGTATGTAATTATCCACTGCTAGTAATGTGAACTTAGCAGAGCCCAGCTTAACGCTTTAATTCTGTACAGTGCGGTCAGAGTAATTTCTCCCTTACTGTAATTATGGCAGCTTTCTTTTAAGCTTAGAATGCACTACTGACTGCATCACCAGAAATCCCCAGATAAAAGCAAGGACCTATTACACATTAACACGTACATCAACTGACAGTTGACCAAAATCAATGTCACAAAGCTTATTTTAGAGAAAAGTGTTGCAAAATCTCATGTAATTTAATGAGTAATGGATTGAAAGTGAAAGCAAAAGCAAAACACTTACTCTATTAGTGAACTCAGGGTGCTAGCATAGCTGCTGAGCTAACTGCAGCCTGTGTTCTGGAGGATTATGTTCCCGTTTTCCTTTCGGTTGGTTCTCTTAAACTAACCTTTCTAGGACCCATGGAGACTTACCTGCACTAAGAATATAGTACTGTAGATAAAAATAAAGAAAAACACAGCGGAGATCTTCACTGAGCACGGGCCATTGCGAATCTGAATCACTGTGTACTGAATCATGAATCGAGATTCGGCTAAAACGACTCAAGTTTAAGCAAGAGCGTAGAGTACCAAGCAGACGGCAATAACTTAGACCAAATTTTTCTAGTCAAACTGTGTAAAGAAATGCGGAGAGAAATGCGTAGAGCTCCAAGGTGGTTGAGAACTGAGGTACCACTGTAGACTGTATATATCAGAGACATAAAATGTATATCGTAGTGTAGCTTACCTTAAACATGCTTCAAACACATTAAACTACAGTTAGGCAAAATCATTAACGCAAAGCTTATTTTATAATAAAGTATCGAATATCTCTTGTAATTTGTTGAACAATGGATTGAAAGTGAAACAAAAACGAATAGTCAGGACCATGGCTTTTCCTCGCTACACTTCCCAGTGCTCATCACTCTCACCCCGTGACTCCCTCATTTAGTATGGCAGAGTGCAGGAAAGAGATTCAAATGAAATTCAAAATTCAGACCTGTATATATGCCCGTGTTTCAACTTTCTTTGATCTGCTCATTACTGCAACACGGTGTCATATCTTCTGTAGCATTCACCTTCATACAGTGGGGAAAAAAGTATTTAGTCAGCCACTGATTGTGCAAGTTCTCCTACTTAGAAAGATGAGAGAGGTCTGTAATTTTCATCATAGCTACACTTCAACTATGAGAGACAAAATGAGGAAAAAAATCCAGGACATCACATTGTAGGATTTTTAAAGAATTGAATTGTAAATTATGGTAGAAAATAAGTATTTGGTCACCCAAACAAGCAAGATTTCTGGCTCTCACAGACCTGTAACTTCTTCTTTAAGAAGCTTCTTCTGTCCTCCATTTGTTACCTGTATTGAATGGCACCTGTTTGACCTCGTTGTCTGTATAAAAGACACCTGTCCACATCCTCAAACAGTCAGACTCCAAACTCAACCATGTCCAAGACCAAAGAGCTGTGGAAGGACACCAGGAAGAAAATAGTAGACCTGCATCAGGCTGGGAAGAGTGAATCTACAATAGGCAAGCAGGTTGGTGAATAAATCAACTGTGGGAGCAATTGTAAGAAAATGGAAGACATACAAGACCACTGATAATCTCCCTCGATCTGGGGCTCCACGCAAGATCTCATCCTGTGGGGTCAAAATGATTATGAGAACGGTGAGCAAAAGTCCCAGAACTACACGGAGGGACCTGATGAATGACCTGCAGAGAGCTGGGACCAAAGTAACAAAGGCTACCATCATTAACACACTATGCCGAGAGGGACTCAGATCCTGCAGTGCCAGGCGTGCCCCCCTGCTTAAGCCAGTACATGTCCAGGCCCGTCTGAAGTTTGCCAGAGAGCATATGGATGATCCAGAGGAGGATTGAAAGAATATCATGTGGTCAGATGAAACCAAAATAGAACTTTTTGGGTAAAAAACTCAACTTGTCAAGTTTGGAGGAAGAAGAATGCTGAGTCGCATCCCAAGAACACCATACCTACTGTGAAGCATGGAGGTAGAAACATCATGCTTTGGAGCTGTCTTTCTGCAGAGGGGGCAGGACGACTGATCCGTGTTAAGGGAAGGATGAACGGGGCCATGTATCGTGAGATTTTAAGCCAAAACCTCCTTCCATCAGTGAGAGCATAGAAGATGGAACGTGGCTGGGTCTTCCAGCATGACAATGATCCCAAACACACCATTCCGGCAACGAAGGAGTGGCTCTGTGAAAAGCATTTCAAGGTCCTTGAGTGGCCTAGCCAGTCTCCAGACCTCAACCCCATAAAAAATTTGTGGAGGGAGTTGAAAGTCTGTGTTGCCCAGCGACATCCCCAAACCATCACTGCTCTAGAGGAGATCTGCATGGAGGAATGGGCCAAAATACCAGCTACAGTGTGTGCCAACCTGGTGCAGACTTACAGGAAACGTTTGACCTCTGTCATTGCCAACAAAGGTTATGTTACAAAGTATTGAGTTGAACTTTTGTTATTGACCAAATGCTTATTTTCCCACAATAATTTACAATTAAATTATTTAAAAATCCTACAACGTGATTTCCTACATTTTTTTTTCTAATTTTGTCTCTCATAGTTGAAGTGTAGATGAAAATTACAAACCTCTCTCATCTTTCTAAGTAGAAGAACTTGCACAATCAGTGGCTGACTAAATACTTTTTGACCCACTGTATGTAGTCATGGATTGTATCCGTTCCATGTTTACTCATGGTCCTATGTTGTCCTGTTTATTGTCCTTCTTCTAATCCTGTGAAGCCTTTGCTCAGCTTCCCCTGTGTGGTAGAATGGTTTAGCCTTTATCCGATGTTAGCCTCCTTTGTGTATCTGGCCCTGTTTACTCATTAGTCCTATTCGTATATTGTCCAAGTCTGTTTCTTTGTTTGCCCTGTTCACTCCGCCCTCCTCATCAGCTCTCCTGTGTCCCATTGCCTTTTATCTACATACTCCCTCTATGCTGTCCTCACACCCACAGCGATCAAACAAATGGAAAACCCAACCATTTATAATAATGCTTTTCCTGTGTGATTTTCTTCAATTAAGAAAGCAACAGGTTCACATTCCGGGAGTTTGAGTGCATTTACATGCAATTCAAATGGTCATGTAAACAGCATACTTCAATTTCTCCGATTGGATTAAGACCTAGAAACCAGATTAAGACATTTCTGAGTGCAGGTATACCCCCTTACTGTGCTTCCAATGGGTTTTCTCAGCCTGCGCTCGTATGCGAACACAGCCTGGAAACAGCTTGCAGAATCAAACACCGTTGAAGATCCATTTACCCCAGCTTCTTTTGGATCTCAATCCAATAGAGCAGCTTTGGAATGTGGTGGAACGGAAGATTCACATCTGCAGCCACTGCACCATGCAAGCATGTCAACATGGAGCAAAATCTCTGAGGAATATTTCCAGCTCCTTGTTGAATCTATGCCATGAAAAATTAAGACAGTTCTGAAGGAAAAAACAGGGTCCAACCAGGTAATAGCAAGGTGTACCTAATGAAGGTGAGAAGGTTTGTAAGTAACAGTACTTCTGCTTTGACCTTTTTGGCTACACTACCTACCTCTGATAAAAACAGGAAAAGTGAATGTCCATTGTCCAGTTCAGCTGCATCATAGAAACAGCACTGCCATGAATTAAAGCACCTTTCTGCCCAGAACTTCCTACCACTCCTACTGAAATATAGCTCTGATTAGTATGAACGACAGCAAGAGCCATAACCGAAAGTTTTCAAGGCGAGCTTAAAGAGTCAAAGGGTCAACAACACCCAGACAAATAATCACCAACTGGTTTCCAGGGGTCGAGGAGCAGAACGTGTGTACATTATGAATACGTGTTTTTCAATCACATCACATCTCCAAGTGCTAATTGGATGGCTATGAAGGCCCTCTTCTTCACGTGTCAATAGCTCACCAGTCTATCATCTCTCTTTAATCATTTAGTGTAGAATTCATTTACAGGCTGCATGCCTATACATGCAGACTTCTAATCAGCTTTACAATAATGACTTCTTGAATCTCTAGAGGTTCAGCACATCCCAACACCTACACTACACCCTCAAAAGGCCAAGATGTGCAGCTTCTAGTAAATCAGGAGCTCACAGAGTTCTGTGACAAATGGACATCCCAATTTCCAGAACTTCTATATAAATATCCAGAACAACAAGAGTACCTTGGTTCTCAGAACCCAAAACAATGTGTACCAAGCAAATGTTTCCCATAAGGAATAATGTAAATTGAATGAATCTGTTCCAGATCGCCAGAAAATCCACACTGTATAAGGCATTATATGCATTAATGGAGTTATATTGAACAGGAGCCTGATTTATGATGGGTATACGTTCCGACAAATCCAAGTAAATGTAACATGAACCGATGAGTTAATATACACACACACAAACGTTTGTTAGATAAATAGATACATTTTATACAGCTAACACATTTATTATATTTTTTAATGAGGAGGTCAGTGGCTCAGACGTTACGGCTACTGGACCACTAATTACCCTTGAACAAGACCTTTAAAACCTCAACACACATTGTTTTTTAGTAGGTCTGGATGAGGGAATCTACATCATGTAAATGGGAATGCGAACCATCACAAACTGTGCTCAGACCAGACCTATTAATAATTACCCGATTAATCCCCTCAGGTGGCCCAACAGTCAAATTCACTAGGCCATCATTACCAGCGTTTGAGAATCTCTAAAACTCTGCAAGAGGAGCCCCATTGGCTGAGGGAGGCGCTGGCGAGGATGGTTGATGGATATGGCAGACGTATCCCGTTCCTCCATATGGGCATGCTCACGCTGCAGTAATCCATCACCAGTCCGTGAAAAGAAGTGGCTGGTGACAGAATGTCACTCGGAAGACTCGGCATGAACCAGGGAAGGTTGACAAGGAACCAAATTGGGAGAAAACAGGAAAACTAATTAACCATGGTGCTCGAATGGTGCAGCAGCAATTCGCTAACTTCCTCTGTGGAGAGCCGGGTTTGATTCTTAGTAGTTCCTTCCAGCTGGGTTGGAAATCACACAGGCAAGACTGGCTGTGTCTGAGGAAAAGGAGGCAGGATGGGGGAACCCTGTCAATCTGTCCATTGTGCATTTATGCCTGCATCCAGTGAATTTCAGGACAGGCTCCGGACTAGTGGTCGACCGATATGGGCTTTTTAACGGTCGATGCCGATATTTAGAGACCAAGGGAAAAAAAATGAAAATGTGTAAATACTTGCAAACAAAATAAACAATGTTAGAGTACCGCACATGGCAGCTTTTAAATACCAGTTTCAGTTAAAAGCTGCAAGTTCTAATGGAGAAAACAAAGTTTATCTGCATTTTCCCTCATACTTTGGCTTAAATGCCATTAACCATCCATCACTACTCTGGACCTACCCTGACTAAGAAAACCAGGGTTAAAATAATTATCATCCCATTGGTTGAAAGCAATTGTCAAAAGTCTCAGAGGGATGCAGCTCTCTTGAAATTGCTAAAATATTGGGATGTGATAACAGAACCATCAAACGTTTTGTTGCAAATAGTCAACAGGGTCGTAAGAAACGTGTCGAGAAACAAAGACGCCAATTAACTGCCAAACATTTGAGAAGAACCAAAGGTGAAGCTACCAGGAACCCATTATCCACCAGTGCTGTCATATTTCAGAACTACAACCTACCTGGAGTGCCCAGAACTACAGGGTGTTCAGTGCTCAGAGACATGGCCATGGTAAGGAAGGCCGAAACCTGACCACCGCTGAACAAGACGCATACGTTGAAACGTCAAGACTGGGCCAAGAAATATTTGAAGACAGATTTTTAAAAGGTTTTATGGACTGATGAGATGAGTGAGACTCTTGACGGACCAGACGGATGGGTCCATGGCTGGATCAGTAATGGGTACAGAGCTCCACTTCGACTCAGACGCCAGCACGGTGGAGGTGGGGTACTGCTATGGGCTGGTATTATGAAAGATGGGCTATTTGGACCTTTTCAGGTTGAAGATGGGCTTAACATCAACTCCCAAACCTGCTGCCAGTTTTTAGAAGGCACTTTCTTCAAGCAGTGGTACAGGAAAAATCTGCATCTTCCAAGAAGACCATGATTTTTATGCAGGACAATTCTCCATCACATGTAATTGAAGTACTCCACTGTGTGGCTAGCCAGTAAAGGCCTTAACGATGAAAGAATAATGACATGGCCCCCTTCCTTACCTGACCTAAACCCTATTGAGAACTTGTGGCCCTTCTTAAACTGGAGATTTATGGTGTCTGGGAGGCTGTGGTTGCTGCTGCACATAAAGTTGATCATCAGCAGATCAAGAAACTGACAGACTCCATGAGATAGATATTGGCTAAATTTGTTTTTCCATTTAGTTGCATAATAATTCTGCACACCAATAGCTACATAGATATTCTAGTAAAAGCCAAAACCTCACTTTTCCTTTCTTAAATATTCTGATTTGAGGTTTAACATTTTGGATTTTCTGAGAGCGCTGTAGTGACTCAATAATAAAATTAATCCTCAAAAATACAACTTGCCTAATAATTGTGCACACAGTGTATTTTAGGAGATAATTAAGGAAAAATCTATAACCAGGAAGATACATGTTCTGGACTGTTGGCCCAATATGACAATTGAAACAGCAGCACAGCTGAGCTTGTTAAAGTAAGTACATCAGACAAAATCTGTTGTTGTGATAAATTCAGACTATTATCCTACAAATAGGAGCGTTGCATGCAAGCAGTACTAGCAGAGTGGGTAATTTTCTGCTGCAGGTCTGACAGTGAAAGGACTGGGTAATAGATTAACCTCCCCGCATGAAGGTCAGTTTATATTTCGCAGCAAAAAAGATTCCAATATTTAGCTCCGTGACACAACGTCGAGGTACGACACCAAGTTTTCTAATGGGTAGAGAATAATACTGAGATAGAGGCCACTCCATTTCTTTATAGAAAGGCTAAAATGGAGGCTAAAATAGACACGGATGTTTTTGCTTTTGCATTCTGAACGGACTGTGGTGGCCTAGTGGGTAAGGTACTGGACTATGGACCACAAGGTCCAGGGTTCAAATCCCACCTGTGCCAAGCTGCCACTGTAGGGTCCTTGAGCAAGACCCATAACCCACAATTGCTTGGATTGTAAGACTGTATCAATTGTAAGTCGCTCTGGATAAAGGCGTCTGCTAAATGCTGTAAATGTAAATGAACGGCAAACCAGCTCCAGTCAGGGCATTCATGTTCACTTTAACTTCAGTGAAAAGTAGTAAACATGCTGTAACTAAATGGTACTGCTTCTCGTTTTCATCGAACAAAGCCCAAAGCCTGATTGTCAAGTCAAGTCAGATTTATTTATATAGCGCTTTTTACAATGGAGCATTGTCTCAAAGCAACTTTACAAGTTTAGATTATCTCCTAATAACTACGTCCAATCCCAAATTGAGCAAGCCTGGGGCGACAGTGGCAAGGAAAAACTCCCTAGTTCTAGGAAGAAACCTTGGGAGGACCAAGACATTGATTGTGCATTACTGTGCATTAAAAAGGTATTGCTGTTGTAACGGCAAATCCTCAGCTCTACCTCAGAGGACTTGGAGAAGGTGAACCAGATGACATGATGATAAAGTTATTGAATTATTAAAAAGAAGCTTATTAAATCATTTCATCATTTCTAACCTCAAGTTCTACTTTAAACTCTGGAAATCTGGCCTTCACATCTGCCTCATGACTGTTCTAGTTCTGCAGAACCAGTGAGGTTGGTTCTGTTATTGACCAAATACTTATTTTCCACCATAATTTACAATTAAATTCTTTAAAAATCCTACAATGTGATCTCCTGGATTTTTTTTCTCATTTTGTCTCTCATAGTTGAAGTGTAGCTATGATGAAAATTACAGACCTCTCTCATCTTTCTAAGTAGGAGAACTTGCACAATCAGTGGCTGACTAAATACTTTTTTGCCCCACTGTATGTATGTATGTATATATATGTGTACACACACACACACACACACACATCAAATTCGATACAGCAATACACCGCAATATTTACTTTCGTGATCAAAATATCGATTTTTTTTTTTTGAAGAAAATTTTGAAGAAGTCTCTAAAGGCTCCAGAAACTTTCAAGCACCACTGCATGCATTGGGCAAAGTGCTAAACTGGAGCATGCATTCAGCTGCTTCAGCACAGTACAAAAGGAGCAAACTTCAAACACAGCAAAGTGACATGTTATGCTGAGGTAAAAATGGTAAAGTTTGAAGTTTGGCTGAACTACATCTTGAATAATATATAACATATGTACAATGATCCAGAGCATTACTGTGGCTTGAGAGGGAAACTTTGATCTGTTTGTTTCAAATGGCAGCATAAAGAGAATATTTTCATAGATCAAAAAAAGTCAGCCAAAAAGAAAAAAAAAATCAGGCTTAAACAGAATTTCAGTCTGGGTTCAAATATGCTGTCGGACAATTTAATTGCACCAACCACGTTTATGAAATTCTGCAGGGGCAGGAGAATAGCTCCGCTTTTTAATGATGTTGAACAGCTTTTTAAATGTGTTTTGAGAGACTAGAGACCAAAGCAGGATCAGAAACCAAAAAAAAAAATGGAAAAGAAAAAGGCTTTAATCTGGGGCATCTTACTTTTTGGCGAGTGCTCTCCTCTCTTCTGGGGTGTAATCCAGTGATCCTATTGCCCCCTCTCCTTTAGTCGGCATGAACCCTATAATCGCTATTAATGCTGTCCGGACTGTAACACACAACACAAAGCAAGGGTCATGACTCAGGAACAGAAATGTCATGGTGTGTTAGATGAGGATGACACTATCTGATGGCGAGGGCAGCTCACACGCAGTAAAAGGCAAAGCATCCGATGTGCATGCATTACGCAACACCACAGAAATCGGCACCTGGTTCATATGGATGAGGCAGAACATCTTGCTAAGAGCAATGCAGTTACAGTTACCTAATGCTTTTACAAAGCTTATAATGACTGCTGAAATATGTTTTTCCCCCTTTCTCCTGGCTTCACCCAACGTTCAATCCCGCCGCATCCAAGACCCCATGGCCAAAGAAGACTGAAGAGCGCAGTTTTCCATTTCGTTTGTGGAGTGTGTATTCCTTTTCGGCACTATGAAAGTGTAGTATTGTCCATGTTAGTCAAGCCTCAACTCAGGACGTTTTTTGGTAATTCAATCACCTTTTCTTCCCCATTCTGATGCTCGGTTTGAACTTCAGCAGATCGCCTTGACCATGTCTGCAAACCTAAACGCACCGAGTTGGGACTGTGGTGGCCTAGTGGTTAAGGTACTGGACTCTGGACCAGAAGGTCCAGGGTTCAAATCCCACCTCTGCTAAGCTGCCTTAACCCACAATTGCTTGGATTGTAAGACTATCAATTGCATGTCGCTCTGGATAAGGGCGCCTGCTAAATGCTGTAAATGAGTTGCTTCCATGTGATTGGCAGAAAAGATAGTTGCGTTAATGAGCAGCTGAACGGGTGTACCGGGTGCAATAAAGTGGGCGGTGAGTGTATGTTGAGTAATCAAACTTGAGTAGTCAAACTCCATTTGGCATCAACAAGACGGAGAGGGTTAGAATAGGTTACTACCTGCAGGTATCTTACCTTTGTTTTCATGCACAACTTATAAAACAAATATTGCCTACACAAATTTGACCCACCTTTTGACTATTTTTGTTGTACATTACAAGTAAGCACCGCTTAACATCCGCATTATGTTCTGTGAAACAGGACACTGACCGTACCATAGTCACATAGTAGTTTAGAAACTTTGCACGTAGGGTTTTATTTTAAACAATAGTAATTAAAACACAATGTGAAAACAGTGTTTAATATAGGCTTTGCTATGAGATGTACAGTACAGCGGTACCTCGGTTCTCGATCACCTCGGAACTCGTCAAATTCAGTTCTCGGCGCATTTTGACTAGAAAAATTTGTCTCGGTTCTCGTTGTTTGCTCGGTACTCGGCGCACTAGCGTAAACCTGTACGAGTCGAGCCGCGCGACTCAATTCAGCCGAGACTCGATTCAGTGGTTGAGATTCACAAGAGCCTTTGCTCAGCGAAGTGAATCTCCGCTACTTCTCAGTGGTGATTGCCGCCATTTTCTCTGCGTTTTCCTTTATTTTTACATCTACAGCAGTGTTAATGCTGTTGACAAATGATTTTCGTCAATGACCCTTTTTTCTAACGAAAACAAGATGATGACTAAACTAAAGTTATTTCAAAACAACAACAGCTAGGACAAAATTAATTGACACTTAAACGAGACAAAAATGTTTGCCAGAGATGACATCCAATCAGATCTGACAAGTAAATACAAGTTTAAACCACATCTGCAGGCATGTCATCCTGAAACTGCGGTCAAGCTATCCGCACCTAAATGGCAAATAAAGTAGGGATTAACATACGTTTTCAGTTTGTGAGGTGGATATATTTAAACTTTGTCTAAAAAACTTTGTCTAAGGGTTCATACTATATTTAAGGAGTATTCAGGTAACAGAACTCGGTTTCATATTGTAATTATGAATAAACGCATAGAGCATGCACATATATCCAATCTTATTTGTTTAATAAAGCTCATAATATATCATTTATTCTAACTTGATTCTATTCTGTAATATCTCATGAGTGCCCACACCGAGTTTGAAGCAGGTCTTTGATGGAAATTATAAGTTTGCGACCAGTTTACTGTGTACAGTTATTATACTGCATGCATATAGACCTGAGCTTACATCTTAATTAGATCTTATAATACATCATTCATTCCAACTTGATTCTATTCTAAAATATCTACTGAATGTCCACACCGAGTGTGCAGCAGATCTATGGTGGAAACGGAGTAAAAAACACTTTAATTTATACTTTTATTATCAGTGCATGCATGTAGATGTTTCATCTGAAAAGGAAAATGTTAAGAAAGCATTTTTGTATTACAACGTTTACATTTCATACTTCAGTCAACTAAAGCTACTGTAGATTATGACTAGAACTAAATTACATTTTAGTCAAAAGACTGACTAAAACTAAACTAAAATTTGCTGTCAAAATTAACCCTGACCTACAGTACTGTATTCTTCATGCAAATAAGTCTCCATGGGTCCCGAAAAGGGTTGTACTGACTGCCAACCAAAAGGAAAACAGGAACTTAATGCTCCAGAACACAGGCTGCAGTTACAAGAGATTTTTCAACACTGTTATAAAGCTCTGTGTTAATGATTTTGGCCAACTGCAGGTTAATGCAAGTTTTTTAAACAATAACTTACTTATTACTTATCACAGCCTCCACTATGACACCAAACATTCATTAAACTCATGGGTTCATGATGGATTTGTTGGAACATATCCCCATCGTAAATCAGGGAGCACCTGTACAACACAACTCCATCAATGCATATAATGCCTTATCATTCCTTATCGAAAAAAAATAGTTTTTGGTTCCAGACAAGCCTTCTGGAAATAATTCACGACTAGAACCGAGGTACCACCAGAGTTGACCAGTATCCGTATATAATTAAAACTCCTCGATTCTTACAACAAAAATTAACTTACAGGGAGCCACCTACAAAAAGCAACCAGCACTGGCTCTCAGTCAAACTTGAGACCACTGTTTACTATATGGTAAAAGACTTGAGGTCATTTGCAGGACTGCCCCAATCAGTAACTGAAATACCTAGACCTGTAATGATCAGCTCTAAAACGCCCCCAACTTAAAACTCACAAAGAATTAATTTGAACCAGTGTGTAATTAAAAAGTAAGCCAAACACACTAACAGGCTCTCCAGGGAGGTGGATACCGACTCGACGCTAAAACTGGATTTCCGTCAACCTGGAATCCTTGGACAGAAAGGAACGTGGCTGTGGTGCCAATTGAGTAACCTGTGCGGCTGGGCATTGCATGCTAAACGGCGCTTAAAAGGCTTGCTTCTTCAGCAGTGCCACCATGGAATGGTATTAAATAAAAAGCTTCAACGGTTGCCGATAACGCACTGGGGGCATTACAAATCAACAAGCAACCACCCCAATGTCGGAAACAGTAATGTTGCCATGACTTACATTCCCCAACCACAGGCCTGGTGGTAGGTTGGAGTTTTCTCCCAAGGTGGGCAAAGTGTGATACAGAGCATACCCAGAAACTTAAAAACTGAGCAGTTAATAGTGTGAAAATATTTATGTTTTATACCTCTTTTACACTTCAAAAATGAGACAGAACAAGAAAACTACTTTTACTAGGTATACACTGGGGGTGTGAAAATTAGGAACAATGTAATTGGACCCCATTTTTGCTGTGAAATCGGGAAAGGACCCTTAATGAACGTTCATTGCATGGCCAGTGGGGCAAAAAAAAGTATTAGTAGAATTTAGTTCAGGCACTGATTGTGCAAGAGTCTCCGTACTTAGAAAGATGAGAGATGGGAAGGGAAAAGATACGGGCAAAGGTGGTAAATTATTTTGGGTCTGATGAAATTTTCATCATAGGTACAATGTCAACTATGAGAGACAAAATGAGGAACAAAAAAAATCCAGGAAATCACAGTGTAGGATTTTTAAAGAATTATCATTGGTGTTAAATTCAAGGTGGAGAAAGTAATGAGTATTTGTGGGTCCAAATAGAAAAAAGTCTCGCTTCAACTCCAATACTTGTACACCATAAAACCTTTGTTGGCAATGACAGAGGTCAATCAAAAACGTTTCCTGATAAGTCTTCGGACCAGGTTCACGTGCACACACTGTAGCTGGTATTGTGGCACCCATTGCATTCACACACCGCAGATCTCCTCTATCACTGCAGTGATGTTTTGGGTGTCAGCAACGGGACTTTCAACTCCCTCCACACATTTTATAGGTGGGGGGTGAGGATGTCTGGAGACGGACACGATGGAGTTCAGGTTTTAGCCAAAAAGTTCTAGTTTTTGGTTTCATGTCGATCCACCAATGATATTGTCTTCCATGTGTTATCCTCTGGTTCTGGATTCATCCAATATGATCTCTGTCAAAATTCAGTGGGTGTGGAAATGTACTGGCTTAAGCAGGGGGCACGCCGTGGCATGCGGATCTGAGTCCCCTCTCGGCCGTAGTGTGGGTTCGTGTGTTGAATGATGGTAGCCTTTTGTTACTTTGGTCCCAGCTCTCCATTCATCAGGTTCCCCCTCTGTCTAGTTCTGGGATTTTTTTACTCACTGTTCTCATGATCTCATGATTTGAACCCCACGGGATGATGAGATCTTGTGTGGGGCCCCAGATCGAGGGAGATTATCAATGGTCCCTGTAATGTCTTCCCATTTTCCCTTACAGTTGCTCCCACAAGTTGATTTATTCACACCAACCTGCTCTGGCCTATTGTAAGATTCACTCTTCCCAGCCTGCTGCAGGTTTCCTACAATTTTGGTGTTTTTTCCTGGTGTCCCTGGTGTTCCCTTCAACAGCGCTTTTGGTCTTGGTTTCATGGTTTTAGTTTTGGAGTCTGAACTTGTTTGAGGCTGTGGACAGGTGTCTTTTATACAGAAATAATGAGGTCCAAAACAGGTGGCCAATTAATACAGGTAACGAGTGGAGGACAGAGAAGAACTTCTTAAAGATGAAGTTACAGGTCGGGTGGAGAGCCCAGAAACTTGCCTTGTTTTGTTGTGGGTGAACCCAAATACTTATTTTGCCACCATTAATTTACAATTAAATTCTTTAAAAATCCTACAATGTGATTTTCCTGGATTTTTTTCTTATTTCGTCTAGGTTTTTCTCTTATAGTTTCTAAGTTTGTACCTATGATTTTAAAAATTACAGACCTCTCTTCATCTTTTTCTAAGTAGAAGAACTTGCACAATCAGTGGCTGAAAACTAAATACTTCTTTCCCCCATTGTAGATTTACCAAAAACAGGTGCTGGAAACATTCCTCAAAGATTGTGTTGTTCCATCTTTGACATGATAGCATCACACAGTCAGAGTTGCTCTCTGCATTCCTCAGGTTATTAATGAGTGGTTATTTGAGTTCATGTTGTCTCTCTATAAGCTCGAAACAAGTCTGGGCCATTTCCTGTGACCTCTGGCATCAAACAAGGCATTTCCGCCCAAAGGAACTGCCACTTCGCTGGACATTTTCCTCTTTTTTGGACCATTCTCTGTTAAAAACTCTAGAGATGGCCATGTGTGTGAAAGACTGCTGATCTTACAGGGATTATCACCAAACCAAACCCATGCCACGTTCAAACTCACTTCAAAAAATCGCCATTCTGTTGCTCGCCCATTTCTTAACTTCAGGCAGGTCGTTCTTGGACCCGTGTAACAGATGCCTACAAGCATTGAAATCCTGCCATGTGATTGGCTGATTAGATATTGCGTTAACAAGCAGTTCGAAACAGGCGGTCTCTACACAAAGTTGGCTAGAGAGTGTATGATCATTAGGAAGATGGTAACTGAAACGGATGACAATTGAGTGTTGGTGTTCTGAAGGTTTCTTCCTCAGCTCTTCCAGCACCCTTCCCTTTTTTGTTTTATTTCCGTGGAATAGTTAATGTTTATTACAACACAATCTATTGTAGGCACTAGGAAAGAAAGAGAAAAAACAGTTCTGACAGAAATCGCTCGCAGGGCATGACGGATCAGTCTCCCAGAGAGGCAAAAAAGTCTTCGTCGTCCAATCTGCAGTTACCAGGCAGGCAGGAAGATCAATCAGAACCTCCTAAGAGAGTTTTTAATATAAATGAACCAGGTATCGATTTCCCCATAGGAAATGACAGAGATTTGGTCTTGCGTGATCCCTAACTCCACATTCGGATAACAGACTTTAACACTATTCATTTCCAGATAAAGCAGCCACAACAATAAATTATTCATTTTATTTCAGTCAGTCACCAAAGCTGAAGTCAATCAGAAAATTACAAGAAAAACATTCCAACAAAATATAAACTTAAATAATTTAGTACTCAAATGTGCACAACCTTTACCTTTAATACAAGTTTCATTATGTTTTGAGACTTGCTTTCAGCTTTCAAAGAAATCTCCTGGGAATTTCTCTTTCCATGCTTCCTGTAAACAAATTTCAGTCTCACAAGTTGGTTGCATTTTCTGCTTCTCATTATTTGAGCCGTCTCAAAAACATTCATTGATGTCAACCTGTGGGCTCTGGGGTGGCCAGTTCATTGTTCTGGGAACACCAGCAGCTACTTTGTTTGATAAGTACATTTGGCTGTAGAATACATTTCTTCCCAAGCAAACGCTTTCCAGAAGGTATTGAATAACACATTGAAATCTATTTGTACTCATTAGTATTCATTATGCTTTCAATCAGAAACAAATTACCAACTGCAGATGCTTTTATACCTCCCCAAACTTGAGCACTGATTCTCCACTATCCCTAATGCCACCATATTTTTAATGTATGGAAATTCACAATAATTCACACAGAAATGTACCGTTATGACCCTGTGTATGGGGAAAGCCGTAACACTAAAGTGGAAGGTAAGACAGACCTGATACTTTTGTTTGACAGAAGCCTAAAGTGCACCAATAGACAGTATTACGAACAACACGAAAGATCAGCCAGCTGAAACAGAGTCTCAACGAGTGAATGCGAACCAGCTTATAGAGTTATAGATGACTTCCACTCAAACTCTAACTCCAGCCTTTACTCGTGGAGCCACAGCATTGATTAGCTGTTGAGTTGAAATGCTATTTATGACCACAATAAACATTATTTCCTATTATAATTTATTATCATTTTTAAGACCTCTGGCATTAAAGTGAAGAAACTGTATCTGTATATGATAATTGATTTGAGGAACTAATTAATTGGGATATGATTACTAGTTGAATCAATGTTAATTTGAGCCACTGAACACTTTGGTCCAGTTTCAAGCAGAAATTCACCCATTTACATTTACAGCATTTAGCAGACGCCCTTATCCAGAGCGACTTACAATTGGTACAATCAAAGCAATTGTGGGTTAAGGGTCTTGCTCAAGGACCCAGCAGTGGCAGCTTGGCAGATATGGGATTTGAACCCTGGACCTTTTGGTCCATAGTCCAGTACCTTAACCGCTAGGCCACCACAGTCCCATCTTCTAGTCATAGCTGAAACAAAAACTCCCTTTTCAAGAAAGTCGACAATATTTTTCCCCTTCACTCATTTATCTCCCAGTGGATTTTTCTTTACATAAACAGCTTTACAGCATCTGTCCTTGAACGTCCACTAAGCCCATATTCGAAAGCAGAAAATCAAACACAGGTCAAATTGGCTTCAGCATCAGTAAAACTGACTGCCCTTTTTAAGTGTGTGGTCCAAATCTGTTATTTTAACACATGTTTAATTTATGACCAAGAAATCCTACGGCACCGAAAACTAAATGAAAGGCTTCATTCAGCTTTAAGGAACAAAGCAGCTGGAGCATTCTCGTCCTTGTTATTTTGAAGTCACTGATCTATATAGAAAGAGCAAAATAAAACTTGAAAAAAGCATTAGAGGGTTTGGGTGTTTCAACAACCCTTACTGATAATGGGTGCACACAGTCAGGTTCCACAGACACACACTTGTAGGGCATAATGAAGAGCTCTGTGGCAGCTTCAGCAGAAGCCACAAGTCAGTTTATCAAATTTGGACCCTGCTAGAGCTGCGTTTTCGTCTCTGATCGTGTCATAAATACAACAGGAAAGACGCTGTTCTGTCACAAGACAGTTTCTCATTCCATAAATGTGTGTTTGTGTGGATGAAGGAGATAGAGAGAGCATGCAAGGAGCGGCTAAGTGAATCAATGTTCTGCATTCAGCTCTACAATGGGGTAAGATGTTACCCAATTTAAATAGTAAAAAAAAACCGAGGAAAAACTAGTCAACACCTGTGTCCCATAATGCATTGCTAATTGAAGTACAGTGGTACCTTGGGTCTCGGTGTTAATTCCCATTAGGAATAATCTAAGTTGAATGAATCCGTTCCAAAATAACGAAAAACATGATAAACACAGGAGATCTTCACTCGTGACTCACGAATCGAGTTTCGGCTGAATCGAGTCGCTCAGCTTGACTCATAAAAGTTTAAGCATTTACATTTACAGCATTTGGCAGACGCTCTTATCCAGAGCAACTTCCAATCCAAGCAATTGTGGGTTAAGGGTCTTGCTCAAGGACCCAATAGTGGCAGCTTGGCAGAGGTGGGATTTGAACCCTGGACCTTCTGGACCTTAATCGCTAGGATACCACAGACCTCCTAAGCAAATGCGCCAAGTACCGAGACAAATTTTTCTACTCAAAATGCGTCAAGAACCGGATTCCACCAGTTCTGAGGTGGTCAAGAACCACATATAATATGGTGTTATAAACTTTCAGATCGCATACCTACATAGGTAAATAGGAGACCTACATTTTATATTTTACATTCTACTTGAACTATGACTCCATAGATAAATTAGTTTCATTCTTACATTTATCATCTACGCCGCCCAAGGAAATTGGGTCCCTTTTTGAGTCTTGGTCCTCCCAAGGTTTCTTCCTCATAACGCTTGGGGAGTTTTTCCTTGTTCCTTGCCACTCTGTCCGCCCTAGGCCTTTGCTCCCAAATTTGGGATTTGAAGATAATCTAATCTTGTAAAGGTTGCTTTTGAGACATGCTCCATTGTAAAAAAGCGCTATAATAATAGATCTGACTTGACTTTTACACATTGAGTGACTGGACTATACCCAGCTTAACTTTGATTAAAATTTAAAACTTTCATTGGTTTTTTTTCAGTCAGTTATTTACAGGTCGTGAAAAATGGGGTTAAAAGAAAACTGGATTACTTCAAACCCATTTCCAATTTAACCACCCCACCAAAAAGAGCTCGCTGTAAGAACAATTCTTGGAAGAATGCCGGCACCCAGGGGGAAACGTTGGCCCTTAAGAGTGACTTTATTTTTGGATTCCAAACGTCATTGCTTTCAGCGGCCTTCTGTACTACGCTGCAGGCCGCAGAGGGCTGTGCAATACCTTGGTGAACTATTTATGCTAGTGTGGATCGAAGCCCTCTTTTGCAGTACTCCACCTGCTTCCAGGAGGGTTGCCAGGTTTCCTCGGTGTTGATGGGTCCAGATATGCTCAGCCAAAAGATCTTCTTCCCACTCAAACCCTCCCCCCTTGGGCCTGAAGGGAAAAAGGAAATTTTGATTAAAATACAACAACTGTTTGAAAAGGGAGCAAAAGTCCCAATCGTCCTTAGAACTAGAAGGATTAACTCTACGTTGAACCTGGAAAACAACAAGGAAAGCACAAGAAATATCCCTTTGTGTTCCATGGCCAGAGGAAAGACGGAACATAGTAACTGGCCCTAAATCTTATACCTGAAACATCAAAAAAAAAAATCAAACAACAACCCAGTGTTAATCAACAGTTGGTAAATGCCCATATACATCAGTTTACAAAATTAGACTCAAATCTGCAAATACTCCATTTATACCAAGCAATTCGTACCGGCAATAAACAAACCCTAAAACAAGCCCTCCCCAGCTTTTTTTCGCAAAGCGTTGTGAAGCCAAGAACGTTGACAAAGCCAAGAGCCGCTTTTTAAACATCTGTCGTTGTCAAACTGTCAGACTGAGCTCCTTCTTTCCTTTTCATCCTAATTCTGTCTGTTGGCCCCGAAGCAGAGATAAAAAAAGGAAAAAAAAACAAATATGAAAGGTTTGACATGGATTTATGAACCTGCCTAATCTTATTGATCTCAAGTCCCAATTAAACTTGCCTTATCTTTAATTTATCGAACAAGTAATTGAGGAAATGGTTGCAGTTTTGTGAGGAAAAAAGGAAAATGGCCCTGTAAAACTAGTTTAAAGAAATAAACTGGACAGACCAAATCTAGGGTGGGGACAAAAATCAGGAAAGACCTCGTTTTTGTCTAAAGACCTTATTTGTCACGAGGCATCATTCTCACCTCAGGAGACCGTGTTTTCTTCAGTTATAAAACATTATTTTCCTAACATAAACCATGTCCTGCCAGAATAAAGCCCCCTGTCTGGATTTCATTTGCCAAACAAGGTTTCTGGAGTAGGTTTTCTCCCATTACCCTGCTACTTTGATTTCAGTTTTCCCTCCCCTATTTCCGAATTTCTCTGTCTTTTCCCCCTCCCACCCTTCCTCCTAAGAGTTTCTTTCTTTTGGTGGTGACACCGTGTTACAGGTGTAAGGGTTGCTCCGTGGACAGAATTTGCCATTCCCCCTACAGCAACAACCTGGGCAGGGGTTTTTTTCCGTCAACAGTTGGAAAGTCCGAAACCCACCAAGGCTTGCCTTGTAGACAGATGTTAGAACCCTGTCCCTGCAACACAGTACTGCTCTCCAAGATCTTCATTCCTGAACGTTATATGATTAGAGAGAACCAATCATCCATTTGGGTGTGACTGAACACCAAATTGTTTTTTCCACACACGTTCCAACTTAAAGACTGATTTCCCAAAAGAATGAGTTTTTCTGAAAGACCTAGAATGAAAAACAATTGGGTTCCTGAGATCTTCCAAAAAGAGACCAAAAGAAACCTTGAGGCCGCTTTAAAGTTTTGTTTACAATGGACAACCCAAAAAGAAAAGACTGAGATCAGCTGCAGTTGATTCATTTTCAGGTTCACTTGAAAAGAAATGAGTTTGGTTCATTTAATAATGAATTTTATGTGAAAACACCCTAAATCAGACTGTTTTGTGTGTATGTAGCCAGGGTCTGTCTGTATGGTGTTGTAGGTGTATCAGTAAACACTGCTCTCTGCCATTCTCAGGATAATAAGCAGACACCTGTTGGTGCTAAACCCAAACCTGTAATTTTGCCATTGAAACTTAAACCAATGGTTGTAGGCTGGCTTTCAAAGGTTCAAAGCATACACTTACAGTTCAAATAGCAATAACGAAATTTAACCAAAATAGTCTAGCATTTACTCATAATTAGTGCATTTCACTTTTTAAGAAGAAACATGGGTAACAAGACTCACTGTGAGGAGGATAATGCTGGGGGGCTTCATTGGGTACTCAGGAGGAAGGACAATGCGACCATGGTAGATCCCGCCATCAAAGTCAGAGTCTGGAGGTCCTCGTACCGAGAAGTGCCACTCAAAGAGGTTATCCTGAAGGGAGAGACATGGACATCATCAAGCACCACTGCAACATAGTTTGTGTGTCCCTGTTTTAACAGTGTTTATCCTGGTTAGGGTCAAAAATATTTGGGATGGGAGTCCATCTCAGGGCTTGGCAGGGGTCGCCTTAAAAAGCCAGTTGTGCCGGTGTTATACCCGACCCAGCCAGAAGGCACCGCTGGGACGTAAACCCGGATTTTGTTTTTCCCAGTGATGGGCGAGCAAATGAGGCACCGAACAGTTCTAGGGACTAATTTGGGTGGAACTATTCTTTGTGGAGCTCCCATATGAACTACAGTCGTTCTAGGGCGCTTTTTTGGTTTGCATTCGTATCGCTAGTAGGAACGCTACCTGGCGCTGAAGTCAAAATCCACACTGCGTGTCATCCGTCACATGTATGCTCGGTCAAATCAAAGGATTTTAAGGCAACAACGTAGTTAAACGCAAATAAATTTCCGAAAACAACATAATTATTGCATATATTGGCATATTTAAATATTCTCGAAACTGCATCCGTATCCATAAAATGTTACAGGACAAGGCAGCCTCAGATGGAAATCGTTTACAGTTCTGGACCACCTCGGAACTCGTCAAATTCGGCTCTCGATGGGTCTCGGTACCCGTACAGTTGCTTAAACTTGTACGAGTCGAGCCGCTGACTTGATTCAGCCGAAACTCGACTCACGATTCAGTACACAGTAATTCAGGTTCACAACAATGATGAGTCCGCTGCATTTATCGCATTCTAAATGGGTCCTACTATGGTTAGGAATGACAGCCAACCAAAAGGAAAACTGGCTTTCAGACTGAGCAGTTAGCTCAGCAGGTATGCTAGCACACAGAGTTCATCAATAGAGTAAGTGTTTTGCTTTTGCTTTTCACTTTCAATCCATTACTCACTAAATTACATGAGATTTGTCAACACTTAATTACAAAATCTGTGTAACAGATTCCGCATTAAAATACTCAGTACATGATATATTTATTGGAACGTATCCCCATCATAAATCAGGGAGCACCTGTACAGTACAACTCCATTAATGCATATAATGCCTTCTACAGTGTGGATTTTCTGGGGGTCTGGAACGGATTCATTCAATTTACATTATTCGTTATGGGAAAAATGTAGTTTTCAGTTCTTGACAAGCCTTCCGGAACGAATTAACCACAAGAACCGAGGTACCACTGTATAAAATTTTACTAGCCAAACAAATGCATCAGTAGAGTTTCCATGAAGCTTACCTCCAGAGGCTGGGCGTGATAGTGCTCAGTGGGATCTCGGAGTTCTGCTGCTTCTTTCATCAATCTCTTCACAGCTATGAAAACAAGAACAAACAGTGTTTATGGACTTACGTCGTTCTCCCTCAACCAGTCACTAAAATATTTCACCCTAAGGCGAGGCTTGCGCTGAAAAGCACCGACAGATTTACGTACATCAAAAAGTTCTGACAGTTATACGTGAAAGGATCACTTTTTAATACGACATGCCACGTACTCCCGGCTTGAATTTATGGCGTTGATTTTCCTGCCTGCTTATTTAATTTACGTTGTTTATTTCTGC